>JAPMAG010000075.1:847-20130 GCA_036584685.1 Rhyacophila sp. Rhy_31_5 | reverse complement strand
TATTTATTTAAGATATACCTAGCCGTTATCAGTTATTCGAAAGTATAGTAAAATGTCCTACAATTGGCACTTTAATCAAATAGATATCTGAAGAAAACATATTAAACCAGCCGTCAACAACCAACGGGATATTGACACACGGTCAATTTTCTAAAATTTTCATTTGATTTGGCGGCGGAAATTATGCAAGTAACTAAAATCTTGCACATTATTTCGCTGCAAATTGTTTAGCAGCGAGATATCCAATGCTTGAAATGCATGAAAATAAGACACTTTAGTGCATATCGGTCGTCGACAATAATTGCATTAAATCAAGCGAAAGACGAATCAGATAAGGCGATATGCAGGTATTGTTCTCCATCACAGTGAATGTTTACCGATATGAGTCTAACATATGTACATTGTATGATGCCGTTCATTTGGAGTGATTTTAATTTCATGTGTATGTAGTAATTTTACTCAGCATATCAAAAGTAAATGTGAACTTAATTAAATATGGTCGAATTCCAATAACTTCAGTATCCGAATAATAATTGTACACAGTTGTTTTGATGGCAGTCTGGTCTATGAAAAATCTGCCGGTTGTACGACTGAACGGTTAATTCAAACTCATTACTTCTCTAAGCATATCGATAATTATCTCCGTATCGAAAGGTTAAAATAATCCACAGGGGTCTCCGCAAGAACAAAAAGTACGCTCGAATCGAAGCAGAATGGTCAGTGCCCGACGAGAGATTCGAGAAGGAAAAAAATACGATCAGATAGAAAAATACGACTAGGCTGGCCACAAAGAAGTTATTCAGCGGCTTATTAGGCGCTCGAAGGTCGACCTCCAGATGGCCGACCCACACTTCTGGCCCGGCCACTTCGACGAGTGTTTCAATATTGCAAGTCATGAACATTATACGGCATACATGGATAAGAGAATTTCATACGAGTTACAGCTAGCTAACCATTCAAGCGGTGCGAGTTTCTTTTATGGATAATGAGTATGTACATACGTAATATTCTTTTTCCATAGAATACGACGTTACTAGTATCACTTATAAATTAACTTGAAGAGAAAAGAAAAATAATGTAACGAAATTAATAAAAATCCAACAAAGTGGTTAAAATGTCTCCCATTACTCTCAGGCCGATCCATCCCTTTATTATCAAAAATAAGAAATCGTACGCCTCTTGTGAAGATATTTAAAATTATAAACAGCAATTAATTAAGCGACGTGAATAAAGAACAATTAGTCCTTCAATAAATGGCTCAGATTTTCATATCATCGCTGGGAAAATGAAAAAAATTGGAATTAGAAAATATGTCAATATTTTTTTAGTTAATACTAAAATAATAAAACACCGCTTATTTAAGATAATAAATTTATTGTTATTTATTGTATAGTACATGTGCTGTGTTTTGTAATCACTCGTGTTTGGGATACGCTATAAAATATCACATTAGTTAAATGGCTTTAGTTCATAATTGCCGAAATTGCTACTCATAACGAAATGTGAACAATTTAGTGTGAAGAAAATAAAATTTTGAAAAAATAGTTATGAGCGATTAATTAATTAATAGAAGCGTTCCCGCTTCTACACAAAAAAACTGATAGAAGACCCACGGCGCGGATTTTTAAGTACCTTGGACCCAAGGGTTAATTTTATAATTGTAAAAATTTATATATTCATAAATCGGAATTCCCTATGAAATTTTCGGATTTCGAAATTATATTTATGAGAACGAATGTCGAAATTTTATATATCCAATTCCTAATCGTCATTAATTTAGTAAATCTTTATATTTGACCAATGCTGCTAAAATTAAATGATTATTAACCATTTCCACATACGTTAAGTTGGCATGTTTAAAGTACGTAATACTGGATGGAAAAAATCTGAATAGTATATTTTTTACTTCCACATTCGTTACTGTAGAAGATGACTCTTCATCAACGCCAACATTTTTTGCGGAACTTAAGCACACATCGGTATAATATTTTAACAGCTTTTGAATTTAATTAACTGCAAGTTACAAACAAATTATTTATATAATATAAAACAGGAAATATTTTAACACGAATAAGGTTTATATTTGCTGCCGCGAAATGGCAATAGTACAATTTGTCCGTTTAAACGAGGCCATGGTTGAACGCTAAAGTGCAATCAAGGACTGCTTCGTTTTTTACTATTAGACAGGTTTACATGTACACGATAATACTTTACTATGTATTGCAATTAAAGTAACGACCCATAGACAAAAATGCCAGACCGCGAGGCTGTGTGAAATCTAAAGCCTACATTGTTATCCGTGTCGCTCGTAATGTATCACTTAAATTTACACGTAGAAAAAAACTGAAAGTGTTCTATTATTTCGAAATATAGAAATAATTATGGTATTTCTAGATTCAAAAGAATACGAGAATTTTAATATTCCTAATATGGATTACGCATTAACCAATGTATTATCGTCAAATTTGTTCACGCCCTCGTGGGTGAGTGGATAGTGACCCGACTCACGAGCCGAGTGTCATGGGTTCGAAGCTCGTGCTGGTCGCAAATTTTACAAATGTTTATTAATTTATACTGTAGCCAGGACACGAACCAGAAACCGTTGAACAAATAATTAACAACTATTACTCGGAAATGAAGAAATATTAAGAAAATCTTCATGCTATGAAGATATCATACGCTCCATTCGGACCGTATACGGAAAAAAATTATCCTCTACGATAAAACCTATTGACAGCAATCTAAAATGTACGGTTAATTGTTCTTGTAGGCGGTAAAATTGTAAAATTAAAAATGCGATTACATTACTACATGCTCGTACGTGACTTGTGTTTCCAAATGCACCAGATAGGTGTATGTAGCTCGACGCATAGTATTTTATTAATACCCTAAAAACTTTATTAATATTATTTTGCTGTCGGGATTCCGAAAAGGAACTCGCAATACAATAATATTTGGAATTCGTTTTAAAACAATTTACAGCTTACACGAGTTAAAATAGTATATACCAATATAATAAAACAGTAAACGCCGCATATTTACATTTGAATAATCAGCTGTTCGCATATTATTATTTTCATAGTTCTCAGTATATACGCGTATATTATTATTATTAATTTATATTATAACTTTGAAATTAGTATTAAGTTTTTTATAAGATATCAAACATTGTATATAAGCAAAAGAAGCGTACACCAGCGTGCCAACAGCGTAGGCGGTGAATAAGTAAAGAATGCGTCGTTATCTTTAGTGGCATATAGGTTAAATTAAAAACAACCAAATTGAGTAGCATTCGAATTTAGCGTGTTTTTTTTTATATTTCGACGTTTTCGGATTAATTTTTAGGGAACCGATTCTCTATTTTGATATCTCAACAATTTTATATTAGTAATACATTTTTGTTTGTATTTACTCATCTTCCAGTAAATTCTACGATATATCATAATATAATCGGTCCACGTACCTGTAAATAACAATTACTGTACTATAAAATGGAACGTGTTACATACAATTAGTCAACGATAGATCATATTACTCATATTTTGTTCAAGGTAAGTGAATTTTTGATAAAGCACAGAGTTGATAATACGAAACGTGACAAAACACGTCAATACGCGAAGATTGATCGAGTAACATCAGACAATGTACCGATAGAATTCACTATAGTAAAGAAAATTAATCATTCAATGAGTTTCTTGGTAAATACATATTATGATCGTTTCTGATACATTATTTAGTTTGTGATAAAATCAGAGCAAAAAACAAGAACCATTTGAGGCGCAATGTCTACGAGATGCGTGTGCGGATTCGTCGCTGAACGTCGTAGTCAGCCAGCCACATGGAATCATTGGACACGTTCGGCATTTGATTAAAGAGTATCGAGATTTTGAATAATTCCTAAGGTGGATTCATTCGCACAGTCACAGATGAGAAGATCGCCGCGCACCCATGTAAGGGCGTACTATCAGGAGGATACAAATAATTCATACGTTGATTGATATTTATATTTAATACAAACAACGTATTACGTTTATTGTCGTATTATTCGTATCCGGACGAAAATTAAATTATCACATGAATACGCGTGTTACAATAATAGATAATAAATTCCGTGTAGTGAATACAGTCGCTTTGTTACGTGATATATATGTATACTCGTATATATATAATAGGCAAGTTTTCTTAATATGTAATTTTGATTCGCATGTAATCCCATACACCCTCTCAGCGTCATGGCGAGCATAATTCAAGAATATGCGGAGAAAACTTTGAAAACTAATGGCTTAAATGACTGAAACCTCGATTTAGAGAATAAACAATGAAAATGGTCACTCAGCTTCCCGCATACATGTAAGTACGAATAGATTTGAGAAACAAACTTATTCTTTCGAAGATGCGGCGGCGATTACCAATTAGTGTATCGGTAAACATATTGCTATTGGCCAGTAACAGAGATTTAAGGAGGCAGTATGTGGTATCCATATGGTCCGGCTAATAGGCGTGACATGGCTTAAGAAGAAGAAACATATTGCAATATTTATGGTCGGATCTTTGATTCATTTTCAAATAATAATTGATTGCATGCTCAATTCTCATGTTAAATATTGTCACAGCATCAACAAATAAAAAAACACTTTGGCACTGATTTACTAACCCTTGCCTGAGAGAGGGAGCACGAAGTAAGAGTGGGACGTTCGACATTTCTCTTCTAGTCTCCCCGCCTTCTCTGGCAATTCCCCTTCATTCGTTTCACTTTTCGTGACGCTTCCATTTCTCGACAAACGACAAAAGAAGTTTCACTCCAAAAATAGGTAGCTACTTACATTATATAACTAGTAATGACAAGCAAACAAATAAATTCGGCCCTTTTGGTAGATACAACAAAGTTCGACTACAAGTCAATTAAAAGTAATTCTCGGATAAATTAATAATAATTGCTTGAAATACGTTTTAGTAGATATTGAAGTCTTCGATGTTACGAATAACCTTTGAAACTATTTTATATATACACTTAATATATAATTAGCAAGTTACGGGTTGCACGCCCATGAGGTAATTCACCAAAATGTGTCAATTAAATGCGTCGGCGTGACTTTTTAAAATTCCACACCACTTAGACACACCACCAAACACACCACCAAAAGACTTAGAGCCTGTATTAAAATCTCGTCTTGAGTTACTGCAAAGTATATCTAACAAAATGCTGTCTATCGTCACGATTATACGAATGTAAGACAATTTTATAATTGAAAAGAAATCAAATCTAATTTAATATCCAGAAAAGAACGAGTACATATCTAACATCTAATAGATGGATAGTAAAATATTTTATATCATTCTATAAGAAACTATTGAATTTTGATTTTTTAAACCATATCCGCTCCAAAACGATGCATATGAATCTCGACAACGTGAAGATTATTGACAGTTTTTTACGAGTAATAATTGTCAACAATTAGTTCAACCGGTTCGGGTTCGTGTTCTGGCTACAATACAAATGAACAAACATTTGGAAAATATTGCAACCAGCACGGGCTTCGAACCAGTGACCCTCGGCTCGCGAGTCGGATGCTTTATCAACTCACCTACAAGGGCGACGTATTGATTTTCATCAATTCATAATGTACGAGGCTATCCAGAAAGTAAGTTCCGTTTGGCTATTAAACTATTTTCATTGCTCAACTATCAATTATACACATTAAACTGTTTTCCACGCAGTTTCCACCATTGTTTAGGCATTTGTCTTGGTATGCCCCTGTTCAGAGAACGTTCCCGTCTGTAATGCAAACAACGTAGTAACAGCATTCTTCACCTCGTCGTCGTTGAACTTCTACCCAGCAAGAAATAGATTTTAGACTGCGAAATAAATGGAAATCACTCGGTGGTAGGTTTGGATTGTGGAAGTGGATGGCTAAGATGCACCCACCGAAGTCCTGTAAGAGTCGTGTCACATACGCCCTGTGTGGGCGGGCATTGATCATGAATGACTCAGGCTATGACAAATGCTTAAACAATGGTGGAAATTACGTGGAAAAATAGTTTGTATGTGCGGTGGGGGATATAATAAATCGAAAAACTGGCTACGTAAATAAACAGTTTTCATAATTTAACAATGTTTTTACTAAGAATATATCTTATATGTATAGATAATTTTGATAAAAATAAATATTTATGTTTTTCTAAATTTACTACCACCATTTTATTTTAGCAGTTCCATCGGAGACAAAACTACGCACGCAATGTGTCGTTAAATATTTCTTGTGAACGTCAAATACCGTTTATAAATACTCGTACATGTACCTAATTGTCAATTTTCAATTCGAATTAAAATTGACGGTCGGATGCTGGTAATAGGCATATTAAGCTATAGACCATCGTTAACCCAAAAAAGCGAGTCGACAAAATTTTGCCACACGTCGTTCAAAAATAATTAACATTCTTTATAAGTATGTATTGTAAGTACGCATATAAAAATATTTCTTCAAAATATGAACTAAATTAGTTTTTGCCGATAAAGTACATATCTATACCACGATAAGTAGGGTTGCCATAATTGCAAAGCATTGATACGGGACGTTTAAGTGCTAAATAAATAAAGCATGAAAAAAGTAGGTAGGTATTGGTTTATTTTACTCTGATAAAAAAATCAATAAAGTTGAAGCAATCTAATAAAATGAACACGTAGAATAATAAAAAAGACGCAAGACTAATATTTTTTAGCCCAGTCATATATTAAAATTCACATATTTAACTGTTTTTCCCCCTCACATCTTTCTATACCGCGAGACTGGCTGAGAGATCCGTGATGCCACTTGGCTGTCTCACGTAGAGTTTAGGGAGAAAACTGGACAAAGAGTAATACGGGACTGAGTAGTGAAATACGGTGACAGTCCCATATATACGGGACGTATGGCAACCCTAACGATAGGGCTACTTCATACGCATGCATAAATGCGACATACAACGTCGAGTTAAATAAATATTTTTAAAAAACCGTATGGGCGACATAGGTTCGTAGTGAATTACATACATATTGAAAGTATTTCTTTGTGTCAGTATACATTTTACATTAACCTGTCCAGGAGTATGGATACACATATGCGTCCGCTCAAAATTCACTTTGAAGAAGTATGGACGTAAATGTACGTCAAGCACCAAGAAACAAAATACTCGTATATATTATGTGTGCATCAAATAAGCATTATACAATAATAGTATTGCATACATTTAATAAAACTCAAAGCTAGATTACTGAAAAACAGAACGCGATCGTGCAACCGCGTGTAAAAAAAACTCCTGGAGAAGTTAATATTTTTGTGACAAGTTCATTGCAAAGTTTGTAAGTTCATTGTAAGAGAAAAGAGCGAACCAAAACGATATGAACACATCGTGTCAGTAAAACAGCGTCCAAGCGACATGACCAGTATAGACACCGAGTACGTATAACAGTGATGAAAATCACGTAACACATACGGTCTCTAATTTCAAGCGTCCAAGCGACAATGTGATATTGAAATAATAAGCAAAAGAACTTTTCCGTAGTTTCCCTACTTCCCTCAATACATCTTAATAATCATTATTACTATTGCCAGAAAAAAACACTTGGCAATAAATAACTTATGTTTGAAACAAAAAATGTTACTTTTCATATGAACGTTATATGGTATAAAGCAGACAAAAAAAAAACTAATTTCTGCCGATAAAACAAAGTGCAATTGACATATTTCGCAATTCCTTATTGTACTCACACTGCGAGTATAATTGAATGAAATCTTTCCCAGTCCAATCTATTGCCGCTTAGGATATAAAAGCACAAATACTCGGCTAAAAATACTTTTTTTAAGTCAACATACGAATTACGTTTAATGCTTTCAACATCGATTTTCAAACACCCGCACCCACTTGGTGGCCTGTCCACTTGCCGCAATATAAATTTTCTGAAGGTTCGGCAAATTAAAACTACCACAGCGTTCACATGAACGGACGCTTCAGAATTCATTTCACGGTTTACAATCAGTGGCTATTTTAGTTTAAGGCCGCATTAATGTTCTTAGCGTACTACCGTATTTTTTTTTCAAGAAAGTTAAAACGCAAAATTGTCAGTCACGGGTTAGTTAAATAACGGGGTACAATCTGGTAACGGTGTAAATTCTAAGACGCTTTCTCAAAATAGTCACAATTGTGGTTCACAATACTTTGCGTAATATGACGTGCATAAACCACGTAACGTTTTTTCTTACGTATTTTGCACCCCCCTGCCCCTCCTCTCAAAGATTACGTAACCATATTATATACGAATGACATTCAAATAAAAGTGTTACGTAACAATAAAAAATTAGCAGACCCCCCTAATTGTAAGGCCATGTAGACGTTGGTGGTCACCCCTTCCTACCTTCAAGAGCGTTACGTGGTTGACGGACAACCCTTAACTTTAATATGTATACCACTTAATTTATTGCACAGCGTTGAACAACAGCTTCCATATATCGCCTTAATTAAATGGCATCTGTCTTCATATATCCACTTCTATGAACAGAGAATTCGCGTGTGTACTAAAACCAAACTCTTAAGAGCAATTTGCTTCTAAAATCTCGAAACTAAGGACACTCGGGTGAGCAGATCACATGGTTAGGTGCAATTGGTCGAATCTGTATTTGTTCCAGTAGGCACTAGGTTCTTAGGCGCCTCAGGAAGATATTGCGGATAGCATCACGAGAGACGTACAAAAGTATAAACTATCGGTGGAAGATATCTTGAAACAGGGAAGCCTAATCATCATCCACCTATTCTGGAGCAAATATACAGTAACGATATATATTTTGCTATCAATATGTATAAGTACAAATACATCGATCTAAAAATCCATTATACGTATTACAATCCACATTTATCCGTCGATCGCACCACAACAAAGTAAATGCGCGAGGGTATGTAATGTCTTTCCGCTGGCGGTACAACGATAATTCATCGGGGGTGTATTGAATGGTTTTCCACCCACCCGTGAGCCGTCCGCGGGGGCGGAGATATCCGTCCATACATGGGCGGCCGTCTGCCTCTGGAGGTTGCCGCCACCGCCGCACACATTTTAATACACGAGACGGCGGGAAACATGCACAGATAGATAGATAGATATACGGGCGCTCGGAATGCGGCCCAGAAGCGAAGAAGATTAGCTTATTTGGAATAAGACGGTCGTTGCACTGTTTTGTGTTTAATGCCCCCAAAAATGCAGTTGTGCTGCTTATATGTACTGCATGCCTCAAAATATAAACATTATAAGTGACTTACTCATAGCATATATGTGTGCTATAAGAATATGTATAAATGAAATATATTTAGAGCGCCTTTTGAACACAGGTCTTCTCTCAAACCTCTAGTTAATCAAGCAAGAGTTAGATAATAAAATTGTGTAGGTAGATGAACAAATAAATTATATACTGGATTTTTCTTTTAACCATATCCACTCCGAAACGAAGCATATGGATCTCCACGACGTGAAGATTGTTCTGATATTTTTACGAGTAATAATTATCACGTATTAGCTCAACCGTTTCGGGTTCGTGTCCTGGCTACAATACAAATGAATAAACATTTGATTTTTTGTAACCAGCACGGGCTTTGAACCCGTGACCCCCGCTTGCTTGGCATAGGCGCTATCCACTAACCTAACGAGGGCGACGATACTAGATACCCGACCATAATACTGTAAAGTAACCTCCATTCCTTCTATATATTATAAGTATGTATATAGAAGGAAAAGACAGAAAGCATATCTTTCTAAAAATGCTGTAAAATATACGCAGTAGCTGACTAATCGTATACAACAAGAATCATACATCGTCGTTAGGCTGGCAGAAGGCGTTAAGTAAAATAAAACTGTTTTGAGAAAACTGATTATTAAATTTTGAGTCTCTTTCATATTATAATATATTACAAGATAATATGTTGGGACTACTGGGACTGTAAGTCTTGTTGACATTTTTTTAAGAATTAGAATATACCTAGAAACAGTTCATCTGAGCAGCCAAATAATCCTTAAGTCAGTTTAATGTGTTTTGTCAGTAATAAAATATTCAATATTGACTTAATAAGTAGTGACATTTTAATATTACAGAAAAACTACAAGGAATATGGCTAAACTTATCTTATCGTGTGATAGAGGATATAAAAATCTATCAAACCGCATTATTAGGCTAAAACGGTCATTTTTTTTTATTTAACGCCTTTTGCCAGCACAACGACGATATAAGGTGTGGAGTAAATCAATAAACACAGTGTGATTAAGAGATTTGAAAATGATACACGCGTCTCGCTGTTCTTGTTGATTCTAACTATATACTCGTATGTACTATACTATATTCCTAAAAACAATAAGTATTAAATCTCGATAAGTTGAGTAATTCTTTGAAAATTAAATAAAGTATTGAAGTTCGTCAATTGAGAGGTGGATTCAGTGATCAGTTGATCGGCCGCATTCTTAAATAGTCGAAGCCTTCTTCGAATATAACAATAACTAAAATGAAAACATTGTACAACTCAATTGCCATACAAATCTAATCGCTTTATACATTGTATCTTTCAAAATAAAATAAAACACAAACGATCCAATCGAAATAGTGAGATCCATTTCTCGAGTCACGGCAGGGTCCCGTTCCTTATATTTCGTCGAAAGTCAAGATTCATGCATTAAATAATAAATGACTTCAATTTGTAGGCAGCTCTGATGATCATTCATCTTCATAAGAAATGATAAAACGTACGAAAAATGCAAATATTATTTCATGTCACATTTTTGTGTCGTTTTGAGTAAAACATTTTTCAGTCAAACATTGTTACGACTAATCATACACTATACAATTTTAATAATATTGTGTTATTGGAAATATTTAAATACGTTTTCTACAAGACGACATTAACGGGTCATTTTGTACAAAAAAATAGATACATAATACAATGATAATTGCTTCTATCGCCTCATATGAAAACCGCAGTATTTTGTATGACAACACGCTTAAATCGATACTATTAAAGATAATACAGTGTAACACTGGTAATACGAAACCATAAGAATGCTGAAGCCGAAAACTTATTACACATTCTATTTGGAATTATGTTTTTGTTAACATTTAGTTGAGCAGTTAAGAAACGAAAACCACATTTATATCGTGTGTCAAGTGCGGTAATTATTAACCGCAGTTGAGACAGTCGATACTTGGCGGAAAAACATTATTTTCCCGGAATAAGTGCATACATTTCATTGTTTACAATATCAAATATGTACCGTCTACGTCAATTGATCAAACAAAGCGACCTGAGTAAACACCACGGATATCAAACAGCTGGAAACAATGTTGTAATTTGAAAACAGACAAACAGTCGAGCCGTTGCCCGTGTATGGGCATGTCAAAATATTTATAAGTATTGAAATGAGACTCGGAACCGGTCACTGGATAGAAAGAAGACGTACGGCTGGCAATGACTTTCCAATGCCAATATTGATTGGTGCTCCGAGTTTCATGGCGCGAGAGGAATCCGTCAGGTAAAACAGCTTTCTACACTCGAGGCGATCTATCCACTTACTCACGACTACGAAGTGTCAAGCACCTTCCTATACTATTATGGTTATCACTATTTCACACAAGTACTGCCATACAATGAAAACCGACAATTATTATTTTTTCCAGATCAAAAAGTAAGAAGGCAATGGAAAACCAACTATAGCTATGAGCTTTCTTTACATACATATGTAGATACGAGTAACACGTGTGTTTATTTTGGCATATTGGCAGGTTGCTATAAAATATATTAAAACGGAACTAGCTGAGAATAAATTCTAAAATTATTTTTGGAATTACGGAATAAAAATTAGACGCGTCATTTTTTACTTGCAATCCTTGGCAGAATGTCATCATATTGAAATAATAATACAGTTTTACACATTTTTTTCGCAAGCATGTTTAAAAAATTAAGACCGGTGTCGTTTGTTTTAATATTCTTCAAACAGTCGTTGCAGTGGAAATCAGTTTTCATATTTGAAATATATTTATGGAAAATTACGTAAAACTGTATCATAAATATAGACATCATTAAAATTTCAACGAGATGAAATAAAAATGATCGAGATGAAATAAAATGAGATTGAGATTGAGATTCAACGAGATGAAATAAAAAACTAGATTTCCTTGCTAATTCACAAGATTCCACAAAACGTTGAGCACATTAGTCACCAACAAGATATATAAGATAGGGGAGTGCAGAAAATCACTAATTTTAGATTTATTTTAAACAATTTATTATTATATTATGCATGTCTGACAAATGTAGTTAATAAAGTTCTCAAACTGGTTCCACACATTATATTCCGCAAGTAATTTGAGGATTGCCTACGCAAAGATTGCCGGGGCGTGGTAGACGTTGCTATTGCCTGCTGGACATCTGTTTTCAAAACATTAATTACACATACTAAACAAAATATTTAAGACGGTAAACGCGTAAAAGTATAGCATGACTGTAATTTTATTTCAAAGAAGATTGCGTCACGAATATCTGCTTTTGCAATCAGGCTGAGGAACTTGTATGCTTACGTACATAGATTCAGAGCAGTTGATTCATCTCAAAGGCATTTCGTAATGATTAACTTCATTAATTGACACCGTTTAACGGCAAGTGAAATATATTGCGACGGGCAGTCTGAGTAAAGAGTTTTGTCATATAAGCCTATGTGACGATAATATAATGATGTGTATGATTATTGGGGTGGTGATTCGAAATGAAAGGCATGCAGGAGACTCTAAAGTCATCGTTATTGTTAAGAAATTACGACTTTTGTAGAGGGACTCTGTTAATGCGAAAGAAGCTTCAATACTATCATCGATTGAAACGCCAATCGATGTACGATATAATGAAACGAGAAATGATTTACGTTTTAAAATGTGACAAAATGCCACAACGAATCGATTTGATTCGCAATTGATCGACACCGAACAAAAACGTGGTCTGCCTGACCGATATTTCACACTTCGGCTGTCATTTAGCGAACAGAGTATTAAAAATATTGAATACAGAACAAGAATGATGTTCCACAAATCGGAAATTTGATACATACAAGGTAACAAAAGAATCTAGTCTTGACGTATTTATTACTCAATCGATCGGATATATCGGTGTTGGTCATCCTACATTTGATGCAGTGTTGATTCAATCGGAACAATAGTTTCGAACACAATATTACGTAAATATATTATAACGTAACATATACCGGATTGACGTAGCAGTAACATTCAATAAGTTAAACATGCTAGTGTCCCACTTTGTATATACGCGTTAAACCCCGTTATAGCGAATTCGATGCAAGCAAAATTTCAGTATTACGAAAGTTATAATTATGTTACGCACGTATTGGTATTGCTTATGTTTATAAATACTCGTATAATGTCGGGGACAACCCTTTACAATTTCAATATAACGAAGTATTTTTGACAGTGACACGATGTTCTATGTATAAAACGGGACTTAGCCGGCATGACATTTGGTAAGGTTAACAAACGAAGAAGCGAGAAAAAAACGATTTAATAATATCGCTACCATTTTTATTTGTCTATATACATACGAACGAGTATACTTTTCTATGTTCAACTCAATATCAAAAATTGAACATACACATGGTGGTAAAATTAAGACATCAAAACAAATAATGATCGAATATTACCAAGCTTGTATCTCATTTGTTCTCATTCAAAGCGGTATTACCGAAATGAGATTTCTGCAGCGACTTTTCGTCGAAACGGTCCAATTTAAAAGAGTGTCTGCTTAATGGTACCGATCTATCTAACCGAAGAATGAAGCAAGTGTATCGAAGGCGTTTCAAGAAAAGAGTCTTAGTTTCCCTTTAACTTGCACGTTTAATTTGAATTAAACTAAAATTGTATGTACATAGTTAGTTATATCGGGTAGAAAAACTAGTCACACTTAAAACAATTGGTAAAAAAATCACACCGATTTAAAAGACTAACAATATATTAATATTTAAAGCACGGTTTCATGTGTTGTCATGATAATAATAAACAATATATCTGGAGAATGCTCAATGAAATGTTGAGGAGCAAGATAACGTTTTTTATTTAATGTTATGAAGTATGGTTGTTGCTTCTGTCAACGTTGTAAAATTCCACGATTCTTTGAAGGTAAGACCGTCCGTCCGTCCCTCCATTAAATAAACATTATTTCTGAGCCATTATTAACGCATTTCTTACAAATTTGGATATGCGTTCATATGCTTCTATGGTACAAACAGAAAGATTATCAAGACATACGAAATCTTATTTACTCGACGTTAATGTTAGATGTAGACGCTTATTTTACTTAATGTAATACTGCGTTAAAAACCATCAATTATATACAGTCATTGTATAGCCTACGTTCATATATAAATTTTTGTCCGTTTAATCGAGGTAATATGGTTGTCCAATTTTAAAACCTAGTAACTGACAAATTTTTGAAATTTCATTTTAATGCACGTTTTACTGTCGATATTTAATGCAATCAGTGTCTATATGGGTGGAATCAATTCTTCTCAACTTAGCAAGTGATAATACTTTCCTAAAAAACAACTTCAAAACCTAGTAAGTTAAGAAAAAAATATTAAAACCTAGTAATTAATACTCACTTACTAGGCAATAAAATTGGTAAATGCACATACAGGTTTTGATATTATTTTCCTGCGCGTTCACCACATTATTCCTACATATTCTTATCGATAATTCCCCAACCACTCTGGTCGTCCTGAACATTTTATGTTGAAACACTTACTAGGTTTTAAAATTGGACAGCCGAATACTGAATATCGTTTAGCACAAAACACTGTGATACGAGTACATATAAGTATAAATCAACTAACTCTACCCCATTATAAAGTGATTACTTTAAAAAAAACCCACCTCTACTCTATAGTGTAATTCTCATTATCAATAAACAAGGGCGAGTATAATAAGGTGTAACACAAAAACTACTGGTAAAAACGCTTGCATGTAACTAGGTAAAAAATCACCCCTAAATATTTCAGGCATGCCCATACAAACAGACATGAGTCATCAGTGGTGTGTTAAAATATATCAAACAAAACTTTAAAGTAATTAAGATTTTGGCAGGAAAGATTGGGTGTAACTCAACTTTTAGCAGAAATAGGGAAAATTCTAATATCAAGCATATTTCTTCCAACGTAGAATGAATGTGTCGCAGGTCAAAAAAAATCTAACAGTCTGAATTGAATCACCTCCAATACAGATAAAACTTAAATTACGCCAAATAAAAAAAACGCCCATGCAAAATGTCGCCATCTTGTTTGTGTGTACGAAAATATAGGTTCCTAAGCCTACGCTTCGTGAATAAAGGTGAGAACCAATTACAGAATTGGCTTAGTACGTGAGGTATATTACAAGGTATGCATATAAATCGTGAAAACGAGATAAAATAAGTTGAAATTTTCCACTGAAAATAAATGTTACACTATGGCCTCTTTGTACACTATCTCGAAATAACACGATCCAAGAAAAAGATCCGATAATTTTTTACTATAACAGAGTTTAAAAATCTAAAAAGAATGTATAGTTTGTATTGAAAACCAGTGAAACAAAAGAAACACAATGTTAATGTCATTCAAGATACATCTACAATTTTTAATTATATTCGTGTACTTTTTTAAATGTTTTTTTTTCAGGGTAGTCTCTGGGACGTATGATAAAAATGGATTTTAGTATATACTCGTACGTTTGCTGGAATATTGGTTTCGAGGGGATATACTCGTAAAAGGTTCATATGACACCATAGAATATACACGTAATCACTGTGAATCGTAGAGATGCACGAGTGATTTTTAGCGTGTTTGCGAAAAAAAAGTGAACCTAATGAGCTATGAGCGCGACGGTCGACTTCCGGCTAGCTTAAACACAGTGGAAAAAAATGTAATTTGAAAATAACTGTACACATTGAAAAATATATTACCAAATAATGTTAAATTGCGACGAAATTCACCACACATACATCGAATGGTACTATCTATTATATCTACTACGTATCACAGTATATACCAGTGTTTAACAAAAGGAGGCGTGGAAAGTTTAACAAAAAAATAATTTTCATAACATATATATAAACGTGGGGAAACGCCACAATAAGCCTGTTTTTAAAGGGGGGCATAGTAACATAAAGTTTGTAAATCACTGGCATATAAAATTAATTCACGCCGTTAATTATGTGTTTTGTAACTAAGCACACCTTCAGTTTTTTGAAAAGTGGTTTTAATTTGAGAATCCACAATGTAGACAACTAAATATACGAGTACGTTATGTCAAAGAAAATTATGTCGAAAATGCCAAATTTTCACCGTAATTCAGCTTGAGATTTTGAAAAAAGAACGACCTACTAAGTTTGTATGGAAAAATAAAAAGTGTTAAACTTCAACTTTAACGATTCTCCCTTAATAACTTTTTAAATTATCAGATCAGGAAAACAAAACATTAATTTATTGGTCATCATGGACTTCAAGTCTGTGTTAATGTGACTAAAAACCATTAAAACACGTTTTTGTGTCTCCTGCAAAATCTGTTCTGTGAAAGTTAATCCCTTTTACCTAAACAGTGTCGATATGTAAATACTGAAAGATTACGTAAATAAAGAACAGATCGGACAGTAATTTGAAATCAATCAAATCGAGTTGCAACATGCAGTACTATTCAAACCATCCCATCTCTAGTGTGTAGAATAAATAGATAGACGGGCACAGCGCGTAACTTTCGTTTTTGCCCACCGAAGGAGCCAAGTGTGCGAGGGGTCATTAGGTATTGCGAAGACGACCTCCGCAGTCCGCATCAGATGTTTCACAATGCGGATAGACGACATGTTATATCTCACTTCCACAGATACCAATTTAATGTTATTTTCCCAATTGCGACGCCAATAATGTTATAAGATCATAAATTGACAAAAATTAAAAGGAGCTTTTAATATTGTCGCAGGAAACATTGAAGATCACGAATACGCAAGTTCAGCATGTTGGCCTTCACACTTAAAACTATCTTACGAAGATAATCTTGTATTACAATATTAAGCGGACTATCCAAAGATAGGACCTTGATGGAATAACTGTCAGGTAAATTCCTATATAGGAGAATTAGTGATTGCAATTTGCGTGAATAAAAGATTTGACTTATTTTATTTAGACCAGTGTTCCCATTTCAAGAAATTCACCATGCAAAAATAGTAAATACAGGATTTGTTGAAAAGAACCCATTGTTTTGATAATTTTTAACTGTATCAGACTGTTATATGTATATTTGTTATTTATAGTTATATCCATCTGTCCAATATAAGATTTAAAAAATATTGTACAAAAAACCATTTTTATTTCAGTATTAGTGGTCCGCGATTTTTTTCCTTTTTTCACCGGTCCGCATGTGTAAAAAGGTTGGGGAACACTGATTTAGACAACGGCGATACAGATTTTACTTATAGTGAAGACAATATTGAAATGACCCTATATAAGAATCTATAATAAACTTTTTTTATATAGTTTACTTCTTATTTCGGGCGTATGTGAATATCCCAGCAATTAAGTAAAAAGAAACATCCAACAACATTGAGTTCTAATCCCGAGTGATTGAACGGTGCGCTTCAGTTTAGAATAGAGACAAATATATGAATTGTATATGAGTGAGCGAAACAGACTAGAGCGCCACCGTTCAATCACTCGGGATTGAGTGTCCGTGTGAACGTACCTATTTAAGAATACAGGAAGTCTTTTGTTCCGGTTTCTTTACATTTTGCTAAGCCATACTATAATAAATACTAATCGGGGTATAACAGAGCGATAAATGTAGTATGGACGTGCCTATCTGCCCACAGACGCTGCGATACGTTGAACCGTTAATTCATTTATTATTTTTTTACTGCCCAACATGGGCTATTCTCGCCGTGTATAGTTTCTCGTTTTTGGGCAAGCATGCCCAGTCGTAAATGGGATGAATTATTTCAAGCGACGATTTCTGGCACGCCGGATACTATTTATTTTAATTTCACGATAGGCCGACTTGAAATAGATTATTATTTATTCCTCTCCGAGTCTGGTATGTTCGGATAGCTTGAAACATTCCATTGAAATGTAAATACTGTAGTCAATCATGAAAGAATGCACATATCTGGCAAGTGCAAAACGATATCAAATACTGTACGATTTATCCACACGTTCGTATCTGAACGAGAATTATTATAATACGCAAATATATAAAGACACGAATAAATTTTATGATCAATTGAGGTATGTATTTACAAAGTGAACTTATCCCACTTCCAACAATTTTTTGGAAAATGCCATAACAACCGTTTACGGTGTCGATATTTTTTTGTTGTCTTCATTGCAAAATGTGTTTTACACTACAAATGACTACAACAAGAAATATGTAATGTGTAGAAATATGTACAATTTACATAAACACATACAAAATATAATTACAATACCCGGTAGGTCAGTATATAGCGTAACCAATTAACAAACCGGAATTAGAGGGGTTCAATCACGTGCTGGTCGCAAATATTTTTCCATTTTTTTTTTCAAATGCCTGTTTATTTGTACTTGTAACCAGAACATCAACCCAAAATGGGTTGACTGACATTTTACAGTTGGCTCTTCAGAAATAATTTAACTTTTCTGTCAACTCGATT
Organism: Rhyacophila sp. Rhy_31_5; assembly: GCA_036584685.1. Classification (NCBI taxonomy): domain Eukaryota; kingdom Metazoa; phylum Arthropoda; class Insecta; order Trichoptera; family Rhyacophilidae; genus Rhyacophila; species Rhyacophila sp. Rhy_31_5. The sequence continues at coordinate 1,416 of JAPMAG010000075.1, read as the reverse complement.
TTCCCCCGTCCAGTTTTGATTTTTAACAATATAATAATGCATGACCTATCGATACAGCTAGTCGTTTATTAAAATATAATACTATATACATAATATAGATATTAAACGCATATGAAGCAATGTTCCAAAAGTCGAATCTCAATGTGAGGGGTGTATTTCCAAAGTGAACTTATTCATCTTCAAAATTTTTTTGGTAAATGTCAAACTATCGATATTACATCTATATCGATATACATTTGTAGTGTGAAATACAATTTGTAATGGAAATAACAAAAAGTATATGTAATATCGACACTAAGCGTTTTTTTTTTAATTTTCCACAAATTTGTTAAAGTGGAATAAGTTCACTTTGGCAATACACCTCTCATACGTACTATAGAGATTAAACGCAAATGAAGCAATGTTCAAACAGTTGAATCCAAGTATGCATGTCTTAAAAACGCACGTGCGGTAAAGAGATCATTCGGATAAAATAATTTCGTCGCCAACGTAATAAATTCAACCTGTTACACTCATTCTTCAATATCATAACACGTGTATCATGCATTATATCTAGGTAGCACGCGTAA
>JAPMAG010000074.1:1361-17159 GCA_036584685.1 Rhyacophila sp. Rhy_31_5 | reverse complement strand
CTATGAATTGCGCTAGTGTGAATTAATAACAGGTCAATACTATGCAAAAATATAACATGCTCTCGTTGAATAGTCATATAGTGTGTATGCTTGTTTGACAAACTTGTTTATGTGAGATTCGTCGGGTTTTTTCTAACAAAGCTGTGCGGTTCAGATATCACATCTCGCGAATTTTTCGCTCGGCAAATTCTTACGTGTAAACGTTGCGCGTTCGTCTTTTCCACTTAGCCCTGCGTAGTGTTAGGATTAATACAGAGAAACCGCTTCGACTGAACTCGGCTCCTTACATTTTCTCATTTCTCAGCTGACTACGGACTCATCAGGGGCTGGAATCAACCATTATCCCAACTATATCACAGCCTCAGATCGCAATTCTTGGACGTTGGGGTCGGCCAGCTCGTCGGATACTCTTTTCCTGTCACTTTCAGCGCCACTCGTGAGTATTACAGCAACTTGCATTTGACAGGTAATATATTTATTTTAAAGCGATTGCTCATATACTGGAATAATTGTTTTTTATTGAGTTCATTTTAGATTGTTACATGAATTGCTGAAAATTTATAGCTATTTCCTTGGAATTACAATATCTTTAAGTTAAATATACTTTTTGCGTATGTATTTGATGTGCGTGTGGTGAATTATGTCTATATTAGCACTTTTATTCAAAAATATGTTGTGACGAACTTTCGCTACTGAAGACATGATAACTGTTCGTTTTATTAACAAAAATAGTTTTTCATCATTCAGAAATCAATTGCCATAAAGCAGGTAGACATAACCAATAGATAATTAATTAATCGTTATTCAATTTCGTAGACCAATTAAATATTAGAATTTACTATTTAAATTACATGACTAATTCGAAGAAACCTATTTTATTATAAGTGTCCGTGATTATGTGATAATCTACATAAAACTAGTTATTATAATTATATTTTGATTGATATTGAATATTGAACACCATAGATAGTGGTATTTTACAGTACAACCGTCGACAGTCTCTTCCTTTAAACATACATACTCGTACATCGTGGATTGTGAAGTAATTCAGTGAAAAAATATGAAACGTAACCCATATTTTATAAATATTAATGATAGTTAGTACTTATTATTTTTTAAATATTACTTTAACTTGGTACTTCATATCACATACAAATAATATACACTGACTGAATCGACATTCGAAAGATAAATATTTTATATGTGGTTTTGATCCAGTGTTCGTGGACCCAAGGATTGATCAAATTACTTACAATTTAGTCACAAAAAAAACTTGGACCACGTGCAACACAATGTAATCTATATTCTTTAATCCATTTAACTTTACGTTTTGAATAAAGTAACTCACAATTCGTTAAAAAAACATGTTAATTCACAATTCTTCCATTTGTTTTGCATTGTCACAATGGATGGGTTTGAAAGTATTTCTACTGTGTAATTTCTTAAAAATTGTTAAAATAGTCGGTCATTATATTTATAGTCGCATCATCATCTCGCCTATTAATTGTAACACAATGCTTGTCGATCGCTGTGAAGATTTCCATGTCCAGCGAATACAATTCATTAAACCACATTTTGTAACGAAATATTTTATAAAATCGTACTGAATATGATGAAATATAATATTTCATGGTCATGTGAAATAATTTTTCTATATTTTATAAAGTCCTACCCGAGTCCGCGTCTGTATGCCTAATTCAATATTTCTGAACCACGCAGTTTTTTTTTCAATTACCAATCCAACATACAAACTATGGCCCAGACTGGAGGATATTTGTATGCACACTGTTGCCAAATCAAATATCGCCAAATTTAATCTTGCTGCGGGCAGTGCTTCTAAAAAAGATTTTCAATTGCATAAAAACTTAAAATTAAGAGGCGATTGATAAAATTACATATATTTATAATTTATAATATTCGCTGATATCTCCATAACGTGAACAATAATATTATACCCATATACTAATATACGCATAAACTTTGCATAACGCCATTTAGAAAACTGTGATACAGGATTTATCGGTTTATATATCAAGGATTTAGCGATCATTGAATGAATTGTCGTGGTAAAATTATGACACTCCTCTGCCAATACTCGTACAGTATTATACAAATACTCGTTGCTACTCGCACGTATCATGAATTTAAATATGCATAGGAATTATATTTTCATATTCAGAAGATAAAATATTCAGGAAAGCCAAAAACACTTTTTTATTCTGTTTGATCAATTGTAGTTGTGGCATCATTTGTTATACATTTTGCAATTCTTCGGTGGTTCCTAGGACCAACTCCAACTCTGACAATCTGACATCGACAAACTTGAATTAACTTTTTTTTGTCATTACCTGATTTCTTCAAATTTTCTTCTCGCATCCATATGTTTTTCTCTCGCATGTAAAAACGTTTTATCTCCAGAACGATTTTTCATAGTACGCGGTACCAATTATTAGTTCATATACTAGAACTATACCGTTTGAGCGTAGGGGTCGTACATAAATCACGTAATGTTTTTTACCCCCCCCCCCTCTATCTAACATCATGTAGACACTCCCCCTCCCTCCTCTCAAAAGTTACATAACTTTCCACATTGACTGATTAAGTGCCAGAAGCAAGTAATCTCGCACAACTAAAACGTAGTTTGCTGGACAAATTTGTATAGTTTGGATATTTAAAAAAAATAAAAGTGAAGATATATGATTATAATATGGTCATTAAAAACAAAGTCATGACAAAGAAACATTCAATATACTCGTACTTTGAAAAGAAATATTTAGGTTCTACTTTTGCTTAAACATTCACAGCTTACCAGGTTGTGATATTATATCTGGCACAGAAAAGATTAAATAGGAATGCAATCTATATACTCACCTCCTATTTGCTTTTCGAGAGAGAAAGTGTTACGTAACAATAAAAAATATCCCACCCTCCCCCTTCCAACGCCATGTAGACGTTGGTGGTCACCCTTCCCTCCCCCTCAACAGCGTTACGTGGTGTATGGACGACCCCTTAATATATTATCTTATAATTAAAAAGTAAAGGATAGAACAAAATCTGATTTGACTTGCCTTCCCCAAATAATCGATACTCATGAAAAACTATACGCCATTAGCCTAAATTAAATTATAATTTATTAGATTATGCCAGGTATTTAAATGGAAAAATTCACTTAAGTTAGATCGATCAGATGCTTTTTATAATAGCTGTTAGGTAAAAACGATATAACGTAAAGTTATTAAATAAAATTTATTGTAACTTGGTACTTGACACATTTTAACGAGTAAGGTAGATAGATGCATTCTTTATTATAGTATGCACATATTTATCTAACGGGTACATTAGTGACACCAGATAAGATAATGAATTGTTAAAATTAAAATATATAATAATGTATTAACACATATGATCGTCTAAAGTAACTAAATTTATCCAAAAAGGAATCATCAGTAAGTTGCACATTCTAGCTTCCAAAACGTCTTAAATTTTATAAAACGGCTGCGCTTGCAGCTCAAAGTTTTAGGACCGATGCTTCAAGGCTTACCACAGATGATAACTTCCACATGCACAATAATATTATAGATACATACGTAGGTAGATAAAAAAACATTCTTGTAGCTTGGATGAATTTGTTTAATTGCTTTGCTCAACAAACATTACCTTGAATTTTGTCGGTTACGCGTCCATTGTAGCTTGGTTGCCTATTTCCTTTGTTGGCGTTTTTATTTTTGATTGTTGCTTGCCTAGTTATTTATTCACAGAGGAAATTAATCTAACATTTGATTATTTGCTGGTACACTCGTATATATATATATATTATAAGACCCCGAGCTCATTCAAACTACGCCAAAGGCACCCATAACATTCATTTCCCAAATATTGGTATTTGTATACATTAAATATATGTGCCCATACATATATTTTTTATGTATACTACGCATAATCTCTATAGACTTATTCACTAAATATCAAAATATTAATCTTCCGCTATATTTTCCTTGTCTCTAAAATCGTAATTTACAAAGTGTGGAATATCATTGATTTTTTCACGTCTGATCGGTGGTTGATGTACAGCTTGATGCGTTACAGTAGCAGGGGTCTAGTGACATCTTCAACGTCTTCTAAGGTATCGTGGAAACGTTTGTAACATTCATGAATATGTCGGTTTGAAAACGCCCGTTGTTTCCTTGTAATTTTTTTTATTTGATACGTGTACTTCTTAATGTTTCATAATTTAAATTTATTATATAAGGTTTTCCAATAGGAATGATATGAATTAAAAATGTCATGGCAACCAGAGTTTTTTTAATTTTGTTTTAGTATTATCTGAAAATTCACCATGGTTAAATACACGCTTGGATAAAGTTTTGTGATGTAAAAAAATGTGAAAATAAACGTTCTTTTGTGAACGCTAAACGTGAATTTCGTCAAAAGTATAGTCCGCATAATCGACCTAGTGTGCTTGCTATTCGACGAACCATTGCAAAATTTCAAAAGGATTTTACTATTCACGATAGTAAACCACCGATAAGACATCGAAAATCCGAAGTGCAAGAAGTGAAGATACAAATTTATCGATTCCTCGTCGTTAGCAAGAATTTGACGTTTCAACAATGGGCGTATTTTGGAAAAAAAATTGTATTGACACAAGAACTGATGCCACAACACCATCATAGTCGTCGTGAGTTTGCTAATTGGGCTCTAGAATAACATAAAATTGATCATAATTTTGTCAAAAAATGATCTTTTCAGATGAACCACATTTTTGGTTAAATGGCTTTGTCAATGAGCAAAACTGTTTTTGTGTGAAAGTAATCCACAGGAGATTCAAAAAAACCCTTTGCATCCCCATACGGTCTCCGTATGATTTGGTTTTGGTATAGCAAGCAAGTAGCGTTATCGGACTATGGTTATAGCCAACACTGAATTAATTTCATTTAAATAACATATAACATAGTTCCAACCAGATATCAACTTATTGCAAGAAAAGTTTGGTGAATCGATAATTTCAACAAACTCATCCGTTAAATGGTCGCTGAGAACTTGTGACTTATCTATTTGTGGGGTTAGTTGAAATCAATGGTTTACTCTAACAAACTTCCACGAACACAATGATTTAAAATTGAATACCGAACGCTACATCCACAATGCCTGATTTATTTGAAAGAGTCATCGAAAATTAAATTCAACGAATTCACAGAGTAAACCATGTGAGGTGGCCATTTAATTTAAATGACTTTATTTAAAACATAATCTAATCATTTGTGCTTAAAAATGGTTGTATCTTAAACAGTTTTTGTTTTAATTCATTTTGAAAACATATCGTTCTTGTTGAAAATCCATTATATTATAAATTATGTATTCCGATGTAAAACAGACCGAGAGTCCTGACCTTCATCAACTATAATATATATGTATTATCATTTAATCAAACTATACTTGGACAAAAATAGAACATTGATATTTACATTACAGATATCTATCTGTACCAAGGAGATGTAAATACGAAAAATAGATATCAGTCTATAATTGAAATAGGTGCCGTGTAACACTTATTCTGGTTTCATTAATTCAAAAAAAGCTTTGTTAGCAATTAAACACATAAGGACATATAAATTATTAACATTATTTAAAAATGCACTGGGGGACAGTGTAAATTTATTTTTATGTGATATTTGGTATGGTGGATGAGGCATTTTTTGAGCAATGAAACAATCTGGGACTCGTGAGCTATAATACTTTCTAGGTGCAAGTAAAATGAACCCGACTAAATAAGAATATAAATTTAAAAATGCATCAATATTTATTATCGAGTAAAGTTGACAAGGGCCGCAATCAAATATGCCGTGCGCAGTTAGTTGCTCATCGCTGTTTTAAATTTTACTGCTGCACTTATTTGTTTAAAACCAAATAAGTGCAGTTTAATTGACACCAAATGCAGAAAAGGCCCATTTTTTTTAAAAATCAGCCAGAACTCAAATAATTGAGGATAGGTACTCGTGTACTTGCGATACATTTAAAATGGTATTTTTTTTATAATTAATAGATAAATTTTTAGTAAAGAAAGATTTCATTTTTGGTTTGCAGTTACAATCCTGACAATATCATATGGTTGTTTATGATATTATAAAATTGTCAATTAAATTGTTCATTATGTTTTAATCAAATTTACTTTCGTCCGTTTGTATTTTTTTATATGACTTGTGGTCGTATAATTATTCTAGTGATCAATTTGGCGAGAGGTATCGATTGATATACGAGTTTAATAAGAATCATCCGTTTATCTCCTATTGATTCATTAATTATAAATTGCCTTATATCTTGCAATGCTGTCGCAGATTCTACACTGAATTTATATATGTAGCTAGAATTCGCTAATTATTTCAATATTAATGTTGTTACATATATTTTGATATATAATAATTATATATTACAATAATACTTTCAATAATATTTATATCTCCATGGGTGTATGGATATATACAGGTGCATTTTAATTTCCAGGCCAATTTTGTTTGGTCGCCATTTTGATTTGACTGTTATTTGTCAGTCTACAATTGTGGAGAGTGGATGTAACATATTATTACGAAACATCTAATGCCGCAACAGCGAGCTGAAGTTATTAAAACAATTACTTAAATAATTGTTCAGTTTTGAAAACTCGAAGAGAATCGCGTGATTTTTTGGTGTGTAATTATTCAGCATGTAATGAATAATTTTGAAAAAATGCATACGGTGGGAAATCAAACAAAGTCTGGGCGATAATGTAACCAACGCACCGTCAGAAAAGATTGAGGCAATGAGGCAGTATTGGTGAACGTATGCACATCTCTCATAGACACCGTGCACAAGAATTGGGAATGTTTCCATCGTGCTTGTAAAAGATTATCAAAAATGATTTGCATTTTACCCGTACAAAAATTCGCTGTTGGGCCATTGAAAATCCTCAATTGATACAGCGACGACCATTACACCATCGTAGAGTGACTGTGTAGCGCTATAGACCATTTAGGCCGGCGGCATACGTCTTTGAAGATCCTAGAGGAAATGTTGTAATAGCTACTGGTGATCGTTATCGTGACATGTTTATAAACTTTCTTGTGCCCGAATAGTATCGATGAGCTTAAGGCACATGCGATTCCAACGAATAATTAAAAAAGTGATGACCTTCTCCATGCCCTGATTTGAACACCCCTGATTATTTTCTATGGGGCACCTTGATGATGTACGCCAACAAATCAACCAAAATTCCGATGCTTCAAGACAGCATTCGACAAGAAATTGCTTAAATAACACCAGAAGTCTACGAGAATCTTATGAAAAATATGTTTGAAGTAGCTCGCGTTGCTCCACATTCAAAGGCGGCCACTTGACCGACATCATATTTCTATACGTAATGGTAAAGAAAACCCATAACCATAAGCAATTAATAAAATATAAATTGTAAAATTGTGTTTCATTTAAGTTATTAATTAAAAAAAACATCGGCCTGGAACATAAAATCCACCTTGTATTTATGTGTGTATATAATTTGAGCAAAATCTTCTAAACTTTACATTACATTTTTTAAATTACAGCTCGTTAGGTACAGACTATATCGTAGTAAAACAATCGAATGCATTGAAATAGGTAGACATGCGAGAATAAGGTCAGAATACCAAGCTGGTCATTTCGTCGTTCTTCACATTTTCATTAAGCCAAAAAGGCAAGCTCTATCTACATTTTCCGATTTCACACAAAGCCCTCGAAGCGAATTGAAGAGGCGAAAAGCATGGCGCACAGCGCGAGAGAGCTTGAGAGGAACGGAGGGAAGTAAGCCAAGGCCGGGTGGTGGGGGTATGGCCGCACGTGTGACCCAGATACTCTGCGCCCGCGCACTGCGCCAATCAATACGAACGGTGCAAGCTTGTGCGCGGGAAAACTCGGCCGATTTAAAACGTTGTTCTTTGTTTGAACGCTCAACGAGTTAGCGCGGGAAATAACGATACTCTTCTACGTATTCAGTTTAGACAAAACTTCATAACGTGGTGCGTGCATGTTTTATCATTCAATTTCGAAATTATTCGTTTTTATAAGTGTGGGCATTTCAATTCTACATATTAATTATATTTGTATTTTTTTTTAATATACCAAATGCAAACATTCGCTTCACCTTTTGTTGTAACACAACCACTGGATCGATTGTCATTGGGTGAACAAAATAATTGCCGTACAACTAATCTAGGTTTTAATGTCTTATGTATCACACCCCTATTTGACTGACCGATGTTTCAAAGGAACTGTGACCGTACGTTTTTTTTTAATATGTCAAGAGATAGTTTTATTATTATGCACTATAAGTAGCAATATTCTGTTAAGTTACACAGTCGGGCCACTGCTTGCGATAAATGTATCTGTTGGATACTTTATCACATAAATATTACTTTTCCGCTGAAACCACAATGTACTAGTATTATTGCTGTGTGGGCTTATTTTCAATGGCGGGCGAATTTTTAGCCCCCACAGTACACAACCCATCTCGAAATTTGGCAGGATTCGTGCTAATTAAAATGTTTTCTGGAAATTGTGAACAGCAAGCGCCACGCTCTATTATTTTAGAGTATCGCACCTTTTGCAATAAATGTGGCATGGCACAACTTGCTCACTGTTTATATTTTAATATTGAAATTGCTGGTCGGCTAGGTGTAGAACTTCATTAGTGTGAACCGTCTCTGCCCTCCTACCTCCCGTCTCTCTATTCTTTCGTCTATGTGCGACCTTGATCTTACTCGCCAGACATTTCAACGATGGGGCCCCTTTTGGGAAAGCGGGCTAATTTCTTCTTTTCCCCTGTTTAATAAAAAATCTAATGGCAACAGTGTTCAAATTTGTTTGGCCTATTTTATGAACTGTTAATGATTACACGTACCGAATGCGCGATAATTTGGACACGATAAAAACTTGAACGATAATTAAATTATTCAAGTTTTCATTTTTATTTATGGTAAATTAAAATTTAACGATACATAGTGATTTTGCAATATAATATTTCAAAAAATATTTTCGGGTATATGTGGTATTGAGAAATTTATTAACGTATGAAAACGAACCAAATAAAACATGGTATGGTAGTCACATATATAAAAATGTTTCCTTCGTTTTAATAATTTCTATCATATTTCAAATTTCACGATGCTTCAATAATGGTTACATGTTATTGTTACGTTGTTATTTTTTAAAATTCCATTGGGGCCTTGAAGGAATATGTTACTCACGTAAAAAATCATAATTCGAGATAAGCAGTTTCATCAGAATCGTATGTTTTAACACTTATGAGGCATAGAAAAATCTTTTCGAATACTACTCGTATTGCTTTTTATCATTTTGTCCGTGAAAATTACCCTGCATAACGATATAAAACGTATTCCGGAACAAATAAAAAGAAAGGTGGACACATGATAAATATGTACCAGCTGTTTTAACTGTACATGCTTTTTTCCAGGATCTCCGTCCACAAAATATTTAGTAACACGTTGTTTGCAGGTACATACTCATATGTACGTAATGAGAACTAACTGTATTTGGAGATTATTTTGTACTGTTGTTTTCAACCGGATTTTGAAACGATTCATATTGATATCGCACAAAATGTAATGCCACCAATTAGTGATCGACCTACGAGTATATCTTATCTAAACGTTTGAGTTTTCTTACAGTAATCATTTTCTCTTAATTCTTTTATTTCTATCTACAACTATGATAATTGTGTATTTATGTTTATGTGTTAGGTTGGAACAATTTATTATAGGTGAATAGTAAATTACCCATAAAGGTTTCTATTTCCTCTGTAAGTGTTGAAGAAGTCGTTGCATCAGGACTGAGGAGGAATGTTCGACGAAAATGAAAGTGTGCGATTGGCATTAGGAGAAAGCGCGACTCTAGTCGAGTTCAGAGAAAGGGCCGGGTGCTCCACGTGGCGAGAGTCGCAGCACGTGGGGGGGTCAGCGACCGTCGCACGTGCCCAACGGCTCCTCTCTCCACCCCTCTCTTTTCCGCAGACCATCTAAATTCAGTACCTTCGTGGTACAAAGTGACAAAGAACTCGCTACTACTATATGTAACAGAAATCACAGCCCTGATCCGCAATCAGGCTTAAATTCTGTTGCACTCGTGTGTTTTTTTTTTGCCTCTTGTATATCATCTGGTCACACATTTGAATATTGAAAACGATCGACATATTTAACTATTGGATGTAATATTATGTAACTATAAACAACCATCAAAATAATAGTCATACACGATAGGCTGATACACATTATGAACCAAAAATGAATAAAAAATATTTGTCATAATGTACATATATACGAGTATATATATCACTATATGTGTGTTACATTTCATTCGTGAATACAAATACTCTAATTAAATGACTGCTCAAACTTATGATTGTGACTTTTTGATAATGGAAAAATTAATCAATAAATGAATAAATTTTCTTAAACCTGTTAACTGGCAGTGCAAATTTTGGTGATTTCTGGATTCTGATATCCTGGTAGTAAAATATTTTGAGCGCTTGCGAGGTTATATTTTTGGGAAATTGTGCAGATTGATTAAGAGCTCCTCATGATACTCGTAAATATTAGCGAGACGGAGCAGTCCGTTCGTTTGAGAGTCCCTTCTCGTACCGTGCCACCTCCACGACTCGGTGCCTCCGCTCGCGGTCTGCAGGGCTCCAACCCGCGCTCCGGCCAGTTTACGATTTGTTTCTGTTCTCGTCGCATGCATCGGTCGTGACGCAGCGCGAATCAAAGAGACGACCGACAGCGCAAATTTAAAAAGTATTTTCAACGACGAAAGTGATAAACTTGTAAAGTAGTTCATTTTATATATCGACAGAATAGTTTTATGGAAATGAATATTCTTAGTTTTTGAAAATAAATCAAGTCATTATTTAAATTGTGGTGCAATATGAAACTGTGGAATCAAATAAATCCTTAACCGTTGCAAGTGTTGTTAAAGTATTTTTTTTTAATTTTACGTTATTATATTATGCGAAAATATTTTGCCCACAATTCTTTGTTGTCATTTAGTTATGTTCATTACTTTTTATCTGATATATTTACAATTTGTAATTCTGATTGATATACTACGCAATCTTCTTGCAATGTGTCCAAACAAAGATCAATTTGAAAATATATCGTAAATATTGTATTATAGCGTACGCCCTTTATACCATTGCCGTCTTGACACCACTCCGCATGGGTGTGTGCACTCTATTGCTTGGATGTGTTGGTTAGTGGAATCCACGGCAAACGCATAGGCGTACGTACCGCAAATAATTTTATCGAAAAAATGTGTCGGGTGCGGTGCGGGGATCGATCGGTGGTTACATCATCAAGTTTGGAACATCGCGGGGGGAGGGCGAGGGTCGGGCGGCGCGCGCTACTGCGGAGCGCCATGGTTGCGCGCGCAGCTGCGCGGGGCAAGCAAACACGGCGGGGAGAGGCAACACTTCAGCTTGAACATATCCGTTTCTGCGAAGCGACGTCATTCGAATTGCGAAGTCCGACGGGTACGCACGCGGTACAGTTTTCGCTAATTTTCTAAATTCAGTATATTCCATACTGGAATTCGAATTGTCGTTTCCACGTTCTGAATTTAATATAATTTTACTCTAAATTCCTTTTCCGGATTTATAGAAGTGTGCCGGCTTGTTTGTACGTTTCTAGAAATTAATATTCGGGTACTTGATCGCGACCTAATTTTGCAACTTCCGCATTGTTCCGATGACGCCATCTTGTTTGAAAGTTTTTAGTTTTTTTTCGTTTAATTATATTCCCTTAGACTTACGGCATCGAGTATCGTGGCCATTTTATCGGGTGCGAATGGTTTTGATGTAGTTTTTCACGCGCGTTTTCATCGTTACTTTTTATTGTTACATAACTTCGGTTATTCTAGGCCGCCGATACGGGGATTGATTCCATGTCATTTTGTCAATCGGGCAACGACGCATATTGTGGCCACCCATATTTATTATGCACCGCACTTTTGCTATTTCGCGATTTTTCTTGCTGTGCGACTTATTTTCTTGCAAATTTTCATTCCAGTGGAGCTGCCTGCCAAGATCGGATCGAAAGGCGCTCAGCAGAGTCGTTCGCGTAGGAAAGAGAATTTAGGCTCGACTATTTTTATATGAGTCAGTCTTTTTCTCTCTCCTATATGGACAGCTCGAATTATTACCACGCCCAATTGATGCCCGGCGGAAGCAGCCTGGCTACTACTTCCATGGGAATTCGTCTGAAGGCCAGCAGTGAAATCAGTCGTTTCGCTAGCCGTGTTGCACTAAACTGGCAGTGTGATTGCTGTTATTACTGTTCCGCTTTTATATGATTTGTGCAGCCAATTTTGTCCATTATTCCCAGCGTTTGAAAGCGAAATTTTCAATATTGGTTTTCAGATGCGGCGTGGTCGGGCCCCCCCGGCTGAGCCCCTTCACTCGACGGCGGCCTCGAGGCGGTAGTGGCTGAGCGCACGCCATAGCAACAGTCGACTGCCTGCCCGCACTACAATTTCGCAGTGTTCGCGCTTCTGACCTTGGATTGCCGTTTTTTTAGATGGCAGTTTTTCTTTGTGCAGAACGATATTGATGTGTATAATTATATTATCGTTGCTAATATATTGCCATCTCTAGTTGCAAGCGATTACTGATTTACTTATAAATAGCACGCTGTCCTCTAACTTTGCGACGGTTAATATCGCATTCAAAATATGTTTTTTTTTAAATTATATAGGATAAGTCTTTGCTGTGTAATTTATTGCGAATATTATGTGTAGCGAATTTTCGATTAATAAAAGCGAATTACTTTATACATGCGTTTTAAGTAAATTTACATCCTCGATCATTGCCACTATACTCTTTATATGCCATATCTCCTTCATAAGTACATATCCATATCCCAAAGTATCCATGAGAATGAATTATTCTGTCACTCCAATGCGTAACAAAATTGATTTATTTCCAGTACGCACTCCGCTATCTTTTATGCGTAAATACAATCGTTGGGATCATGTCTCCGGAAAGTTTTGTCTAGTTTATGGTTTGCGCTGAGCAAAATTGAAAGTAACCTGGAAATCAATTCGTCTGCTTTCAATAATAGCTGCCCCATATTGCCATCAATTGCGTAAATATTATTTCTTTCGTTTTTACGCATCTAATATATGGGGTAACGAGGGTCAAAATTTGTAAACTCTTGAATGCAAAATTTATCCTTGGGTAGTTAGTTCCCTGGATGATGGAATCAGTCAGTTTATTATAAATTTCCTTAATCCTCCCAACACCATTGTGCACCGCCGCACTATCGTTTTATTTTATCCCCACCCTTCGGTTGTGCCAGCCAATGAAAAACCGTTTCTAATAATGTTGTCTCACTCCCACTCGATAGCTAAGCATATTGTGGTCTTTCCCCACAGAATTCCAAGTAAAATGTATCATTTAAAGAAAATGAGTATATAGGGCCAGGGCCACCCTGAGTTAACGATATTTCTTCAAATTTTATCATTCATCTATGAGAGCGCCAAAATTAGTTAATGTCGATGAGACCCTTTAACATCATTATTTATAGTGGAAGTAACAATTTCCTGTCGACTGGGCTTATAAATATTAATGAGCATTCAAATGTATCGACTGCATTGCAGATTTAATTTTGAGCGCGATATTTTTTTTTTCTAATCGTCACCACTTAACTTATTCTGGATGTTACCCAATAGGTGTTTAGTAATATGTTTTATCTTGCAATTTTCATGGGATAGTGTTGGAAAGCTAATGGATATTTCGCGATTGTGTTCATTTATTGCGTAAAACACTTTCATTCGTATTGAATTATGTTTAAAACTGATAATGAAAGCATTCTAAAATTTACACTGTTTCTTTTATATATAAATCACGAATTTATTTTTTTAATTTACGTGTTTTCTCGACGTACGTAATTAATCTTCTGACGTTCCAGGTTTGTTAAAATTAAAAATGCCAAGACTTATAATAATTACAGAAACATCAGTTTTGATAATATAAATCTTAGTATCACTGAACTGAACGTTAAGACAGATAACAAACATGCACATAATTTGGTTCAACAAATTTGTCTGTCAACCGTGATTTTTTTTTATACTGCAGTGAGTGAAGTGAATAAAATTTGATTTCCGAAAAATGTGCAAAAATTGGAGCGTTTCTATCAGTGCCCCATGTAATCAAAACGATATTGTGACGAATGGAATTAAAACAGATTTCGTATGTGTGCCGAATTATCCCAGGATTTATTAGGTTATCTAACATAAAACCAGTGCTACGCAATCATTTCCTCAGCGGGCACCACGCGATGTAACCGGGTCTTCGTTTCTTCTACGCCTCATATTTTATAACCGAACCCTTCTTTCTGGTCAGGAATGTTTTTTTGGAAAAATATTAACACATTGTGTGATCATGCATTGATTTCGAGAGCTGAATAGTTTCCATTGACATCACTGGTGCAGGCCGGAAGGATATATGGCATTTTATAAATGTGCGAAATGTATTGAACAAAATAGTGCTAAATTTCGTGATGTGTCGACCAAGTTTCCACTAATTTACCCAATATCCTTTTGTATTTCCCACTAGAAAATGGACGACATCGAAAGAGTCCTTGTGCGGATTGATGTTTCTGTTTATTTTGTCCAACCTATTAAACCCTTTGACTAGTATGGACGTACATGTCGCCCTAGTGGGTGAGTAGATAGGCGTCCGACTCACGAGCCGAGGGTCACGGGTTCAAAACCCGTGCTGGTCGCAATTTTTTACACATTTATTCATTTGTATTGTAGCCAGGACACGAACCCGAAACGGTTGAGCTAACAACTGACAATTATTACTCATAAATAAACTGTCATCAATCTTTACATTGTGGGGATCCATATGCTTCATTCCGAAGCGGCCCAGACGTATTTATCGTCTTATTTTCAATGTTTTTTTTTACATAAATATTACATATATCTATCGATGATATGTGGGAGTCATTAATTATATCATACGTCATTGGGTTAATTTTTTTCAGACAAGTGTTCTTTAATATCGAAACATATGAGATAAATCAGTCCCATGGTTTCAAATTTATCACACAAGTGTTCTTTTCATAATGAAATTAAAATATAAATACTAGATAATTCAAGTAATATCAATCAAGAACGAGTTTGGATTAAATTGAAAAAAAATCCTACGTGCAAAAGTAGTCGCTGCCAGGATGCATGCGAAAAAATTAACTCGTCAATTGAAGGGTTAAGAAATGCATAACATACGAACACACTTACTATGTATGTTTCAAGCGTTTGATTTGTCACGTACAACACGCTTCATTCGGAGTTTTGAATAATTTATATTTTCTTTGTAAAGCTAATCTTAAGATCATGTCGAATGTACTATATAAACTTGACTATATCTATAATATAGATTTGTTTTCAAGTGACATTTAAAAATCAACAATTTTTCCACAAGCGATCAATTGTCGATTTTTGACATGCGAGTATTCCCGAAAGAGTATTAGTGGGTGTGCTTATATCAGGACCATTATTTTGAGTATTTTACCATTATTTTGAGTATGAAGATTCCAATTGATAAATAATATCGTCGCTTCTTTAGTATTTACACGAACTAGTAATCGTCGGCAACCCTATTTTTCTTATATTCAGAAAGTAAATAATAGGTGTCAGTTTCATTATGTTACATTTATTGATGAAAATGTAGTGGCTAAATGAATATATCGTTTGATTGTGTTACTATGGGTCTCCGGAATC
>JAPMAG010000073.1:4746-20236 GCA_036584685.1 Rhyacophila sp. Rhy_31_5 | reverse complement strand
AGTATAACGATTTTTTTCTTTAGTCCCGTGAACTTCGTTATACTGAGATTTGACCAGTATAGTATAATTCTTGGAATAAATAATATGTTTAATTCAAAAACTAAATCCAGGTCTCTTTATGGAGCATGATAGATATTAAAATGAAATAGATTTCTGTTTTATTTTATCTCGTATATAAATTACCTATTACTGGCAGCATCAAATATTAATGGAAGAATAAGTACTCACCTACCACGATCCACTAAGTCATACAATATTGTGTTGCAGAATAAAAGTATTAATATGACGATGAATATATGATAGAGTGTCCGAATATGAGGAATTTCCATTAAATCCGTTAGTAGGGAATTGCGTGCCATGAACTCTTTCTCGGGTAAATAGCCGTTTTTTCGTAAATTTCTGAAATATAGAATTAAGCAACATAAATATTATTTTCCATTGATGAGTAATAACGGTTATTGGTATAATGTAATATATATCATATGAAATACTGTATTCATTATCTACAATGAAAATACAAACGGTCAACAAGAAATTTTCGAGGACAACCGAATTCGAAAAGACTTCACTACTTAAATTATTAATTCTGTAAATGTACAAAACTTGAAACTTAACAAAGAAACAAAACATGGCTTGTAGGTATTCAAAAATACTTCAACTGGTTGAAGAAAAACGAAAATGAAAATTCGTGCTAAAGCTGAATTTCGCGAGAATTTTTTTACATATATATTCTTCTGAATACAAGAAAACTCAGTTGGGCAGATCACGTTGTTAGTAAAAAAACGTATTTTAAATAACTCCTATAGGCACTCAACTACTGAAACTTTCACCGAAACTATATGGGTGAGTAACATCATGAGAAATGCAGAAATACTTAAGGTACCTATTGGCACCAATATCTGAACGGATCTTAGAATCATATCAACAACGTCAGCTTGCTATAATAATATACTGAACAAAATAATGTATTGTCCCTGTAATGCAAACGTGTCTAGGTAATTATTTTTTGCAAAACTTAATCATTTATTTCTAAGAACTCTTCTACCTACAAGTATTATATTATTGTGTAAATATGCAAAACAATATTCTAATAAGGTATTTTGTCACTTAGCCACTTTTCATATTACAGGGACGATAATATTTCAACCGTATTTAGGTAAAAGGGAGTAACCCTCGCTGGGAAAATTTTACAGGAGACACAAACAACGTGTTTCAATGATTTTTCGTCAAAGTCACACTTGAAGCGCATAATGACCAATAAGTTTTTAATGTTTTTTCCTTTCCATACAATCGTTCTCTTTTCAAAATTTAAAGCTGAATTTTGATAATAATTCGGCATTCTAGGCTTAATTCCTTTCGAGAGAACGTGTATTTAGTTGTATACATTGTGATTCTCAAATAAAAGCACTTTTCAAAAAACTGAGGGTTACGACTTTTTACCTAAACAGGGTCGTTGTTATGTAATACGCCACATGCAAAAGAGCTCGTAAAATTTAATCATGTACAAATTTATTTATTGGCATATAAATATTTTTAATAAAATTGTGTTTAAAATTTATTTTGATAGTACTTGCATCCGGATTGACGCGATCAATAAATTCAATCAATTATGATAGCATAATAATAATAAATATTTGTTGTTTAGAAGTATTTAGTAAAGTTAGTGCTATCGCACCCAACAATATGATAACAGAGTGCACGAGTACTCGAAAGACACTAAACCGAGAACGAACCAGGGTCAAAGCACATGATCTGTAAGATAAACAATTTTTAATATTTATCTATAGAAAACCATTTAAATAAAACGGAGATTGTTCTTATAGATTTCTTTATTTATACAGTTGTTTACTGTAAAATTTAACCCAATAATTATAATCTAAAATAGTGATAAGACAAAAATGACAATATTTAATGTACATATTACATATGTGTATTGATTAATTTATGTAATTATCTTAAATCAAGTAAATGTCATTCT
The DNA here is from genome assembly GCA_036584685.1 of Rhyacophila sp. Rhy_31_5. Lineage (NCBI taxonomy): Eukaryota > Metazoa > Arthropoda > Insecta > Trichoptera > Rhyacophilidae > Rhyacophila > Rhyacophila sp. Rhy_31_5. Next base: position 18,258 of record JAPMAG010000073.1, on the reverse strand, counting down.
AATAATAATAAATCATTTTGATAACTTTAATCTAATGCACTCGTTCTCATTTTTCAGGAGTTATGGGAAAATTTATATTAGCTCAATCAAATTAATATAATATGTGAAAAGACTATTGCAAAAAATAACCGGATCTATTTTTTCAGCGGGCAAGCTTTACGTAAAAAATGTGTTAACAATTAATTTTGTATGCATTTTTATAACAGTGTTCTAGCAATAAAAACAGTTCAAAAGAGTAAAACTTCGTTTTTTTTTCAACTGTGGTTTCAAACACGTTTAAGAAGAGAATCGGATATACGATTATTAAACTGTTCTCTCATATATACAATACATATATATTGTGGTGATACTTGCCAGGCAACTTTTGTAGTGAATTACGCGTGACAATAGTTGAGAGATAATAATAAAAACGATAATATGATAGTCAAAGCATATTTGCTAAAATATCAACTAGTGATATTACTCGTATAGATAGACTGCGATAGAATAAACTTTTAACATCTCGAAATATATTTTAAACTCGTACATATATGACTATACACATTTTCATTGCATATTGACTGTGTTTAGGCAAACGGGATTTTAATTATTTTTAGTCAGTTTCATTAACACAAACTTAAAGTGCATAATGACCAATAAATTTGTGTTTCATTTTCCTGGTTTGATAATTAAACAACTTATTAAAGGAAAATCGTTAAAATTGAGGTTCAATACTATTTTTCCTTTTCATACAAAATTAGTAGGTCGTTCTGCTTTCAAAATATAAACCTGAATTTCGGAGCGATATATTTGACGACCCCTTAGAAACGGGACAATCTTTAGAAGTTTGAGACTTTTTAAAAGAAATATTTATTACTTTTTGCTTTACGAGAACACTTAAAAAATCTTTTCTTAACATTCTTTCTTGTATTTATTTTTAATATCTTGAAGCTTGAAAATCACCAATTGAAGCTTTTTCATAAAATCGATTAATCATTTACATATAGACCGTGTTTAGGTAAAATCGAGTAAACCTTTACAGAATAAATTTCACAGGAGACACAAAAAACGTGTTTTAATGATTTTTATTCAAAGTCACATTAACATAAACTTCAAGTGCATTATGACCAAGAAATTGGTGTTTCATTTTTCCGATTTGATGATTAAGAAAGTTATTAAAAAAAATCATTAAAATTGACGTTAAATGCTTTTTTCCTTTCCATACAAACTCAGTAGGTCCTTTTTTCTTTTTGAAATGTAAAAATAAATTTCGATAATAATTCGGCATTTTTGGCTTAATTCCTTTTGACAAAACGTGTATTTGGTTGTGCACTTTATGATTCTCCAATAAAACCACTTATCAAATAACTGAGGGCTAAGCCCGTTTGCCTAAATAAGGTCAATATTATTTAAACACAAAGATATGTGTATATTTTGCGTTAGATGAGGTTGGATGTAATGTTGATTAATTCAATAATTGATCATATTGGTCGGCCATCTTTATCGATGAGGTAGAAAATTCTTCTCATGGCTCATGACTTGACTTGCTCTATTATGAAAACTGTAATTGTACGGCCATCTTTTGATTTTTATTACAGAAATTTATACTTCCATACTAACCATAAATATATAGTGTTGAAAACTAAGTTAACATAGATTACTAAATATAATTTCATATTAATATTATGCATTATTACAATATGATACCTTTTATGTTCTTCGCTCGTACCATCTCGGTGGTTTTTTTCATTGCAGTCATTTTGTTCAACTTCTTTCAGTATATTTTTCAATACGTCAATTGTATCTTCTAGCTGATGACGTATTTTTTTATTTAAATTCTGCAACAATGGTAACATTATTATTTTTTCAGTAGAAAATACTTTCAAATGACTCACTTTGAAGTCAGAAAACAATCCAAATAGCTGGATATTGTTCAGCCGAAAATATACCAAAAGATACTCGTTAAAGATTCTATTAAATAAGATAAGTAAACAAATAAATAGATAATACTGGGATTAACATGCTTTTCAATCTGATATTGAATAAAATAAAATAATATTTAAATAATTCGACTCGAAGATGTAAAATCAATTTTATATATTGATAATTCAAAAATTCTATTGATTCATTAAAGCGTAATTAACAGGTATTATTGAATAAAATGACACATAATATAAATAGATATCATAAATAAATTCAACCAATTTGTGTGGTGGTTGTTTTTAAATATAAAAGTTATGTGGTTCTTACGTGTTGTGTATTTTCCATTACATTTAATTGATTCTTAGCAATCTGTTCTACGTTCCTCATTCTTACAGTTGCACTTAATCTCGAGTCTTGGGCCATCTTATTAGTATATTGCCAATCTGAAAAATCAAAAACAAAAAAAAACAAATTTAAATGTAATCTTAACCATATTCCAATTTAATATATTTGTAACGACATAATCATAAAAAAACATATATTAACTAAACTTGTTTTCTTTGATAGTTTACCTGCCTAGCTATGTCAAATGTCATTAGTTATATTAAAAGAAATCATATCATACTGCTATCAAATTATTTTTTTGGATTATGCATTAAAGGTGACGGTAGATCAGTCAAAATAAAAAAATGTAGAAAAAACAAATATAATTTCTAATTGTTCATGCATCGACAATAATCACCCCTGTCAATGAAAGTAATTTTTCATAAAATATTTAAATATATATTATTTTATTACCTAAAAAACAAAGTGGCATTTGTATTTTTCTTACATCGCTAACATATTTACTTTTAAATCATTAGATTTCAATAATTAATGAAATTGTTTAATTTTTTCAATGTATATTGCAAAAATAAACAATTTTTAATATCTCAAAGTGTTTTTCAAAAAAAACTTCAAGAAAGTACCAAAAAATCCTTATTTAAAAATATAAATTATTGAATAATACTGTCAAATATATTTTGAAAATTGTATTTAAAGTTGGAAAATATGTTACAAGCACTATTGTTATTAAATCAATATGTTGTTTTTGGTGACGTAATATTTTTTTGTTTAATGCAGAACCTTAACTGTTATTTTGTCCACGAAAATAGAAAATTTAGAATGTATTGAATTAAATTAGAAGAATAATATAATATATTATATCTGATATAAAAATTAAGAATCTCTCCAATTGCAGCTTCTAGATTGTTGCTTATTTTGACTAGACCAACATTTGACCCTGCTTCCGATCAAGCTTCCAACACGTTTGCATCTGCTATTACGATACTGGATAAGTTTCTGAATCTATTGTAAATGCATTCGTTTATCAATTGAATAGAGAATAGATAATACTCTGAGCTTAAAAAACCGTGAAAGGGAATAACTGAAATTCAATTTATAACAAGTATTAATTCCTATTTTTTAATCCTTATACAACAACTTCCAAATAAGACCGATTTCATTGTATTACAATATATACAAAGTGCCAATATTATAAATATTATCACTCTAATAGGAAATTTATAATATCAAAATACTAACATATCTACTTTCCAAAAAAATATATTTTACAAATTGTTACACTTACTAGCATCCGCGTAATTAATTCTTAAAATATTTTGTCATCAATCTATTATAAATAAAGCACTTCGTTTAGAAAACGTGTTGTATAAGTGTGGATATAGATTATAAGAAGATTTTAAATTTAAATTATTAAGGATTAAAAATTAATAAATTCTTAATACATGCAAATTAAAATAAAAAAGATATGTAAACATATTAACGTTTTACATGCATAATAAATCGTATTATATACTGATTTTCGTTATTTTGTATTTTAAGCAAAAACACATCACTATTATAAATGATTGATTACTCAGGCATCTTTATAATACTATGAGATAAGAGTAAAAAATGATTTACTGATTTTTTCTCAAAAAGTAATTATTTTTTAATAAGTTGCTTCAAATTATTGTAAAATAAAAATAAAAAAATATACTTTACGTATAATATATTTAACCATATTCGCTACCAAATGGAAAAAGTGAATTTATACCATGCGAATATTGTCATGAAAGATTTTTTTACACGTCGTGATTGCAAATTATTGATTTACAAAATTTGGATTTTATGTTGGATTATCTAAAAGCCACATGAAAAATGTATGGAGAATTTTTTTGGTTACTGGATATCAATTGCGACCCTCGTATTGGCCTTCCAAGGGCAACAATAATACAATATGCATGAAAGAAATTTTCAGAAGACTGTAGTGATCGTTTTTTTTACTATTACTTAATTAAAATAATAATTCAATTATGTACACCCAATTTTTGCCATCAGAGCCAGTTTCATCTGAAATACACGCTGTGGATGTAATACAAACAAAAAATACTACATAATTGTAAAAATGAATCAAAAATCACTTACAGGAAACAAATAAACAAACTCTCAAAAACTTTAGAGAATTATTTATACACCGTACTTCTACACAAAACACTTGAATATGGAATGATGAAAAAACAATATTTTAATGCCGATTATAACATAAATGTATTTAAAAATTGACAGTTAAAACGATAGCATTGATTAATTATTTCTCGAGCGATTAGCGATAACTGATAACGCCATAAAGATACGAGTATTTCATATTACTACTATGTAACATCGTAATGCGCATTTTTGTAAAAATATTATATTATACATTAAAACGAATAATGTGTGGACCGCTCGAGAGATTTAACAAATACATCTGCATTAGCAATTTAGATAAATACGTTCTTGATTGAACAAACTTATATATTATAGTCGCGTGCGTTAAAGAATACCCTTATATGTAAGGTCAGAAGAAATACTGCTATTCTTACCAGATTGAAGTGACACAAAAATCATTATAATATTAATGATATGAGGACTATAGCACATAAAATAACAAACACTATTTAGAAACAAGCATTTATTTAATAAAATAATTTTCGTCCAAATGAATAAACTATTTTCTATAATTTAATTTGATATTTTTTTTTTTGTAGTCAAGCAGAGTTATATATTTACATTTAGTATTTTTTTTATAAAATACCATTAAAGACATGTTTTAAGTATAAATGAAATGAGCACTGTTTGTAAATACAATAATAGTCTCATATTTGTATGCAAAGTTTCAACAGCGAAATTATTGTGAAACTACGTTATGGATGGCAATAGAAAAATCACAGCATAAAATATATTTATTTGATTTTTATCTCATACAAAAGCATCAGAATTGTCATGCAATACTTAAGAAAATACACTGAAAAGTATTACAAAAAAATGTTAATCGATAGTAATTTTGAAGACAACACTTTCATTCAATTTACAATTATCTTTCAATATACGTCGTGAATGTTAACTTAATTCTATGAATTTATGCCCTGGCTATAAGTAGAAATGATAAGCACCTGAAAACTTTTCGCCAGAGACAAAATTGAACCCGCAACTAGCGGTCTCATAGCCAGATCACTGAGCCAACGCGGGCAAAAACTGTTCCTCGTGATGGAATTATACTAATCGAACACCAACTTGACTAGAATCTTGGTGCAATACCGTTTATATAATAATACAATCGAAAACATACCTCTTAGTTATTTTTAAAAACGATGTATGAACCTAGGCTGACCCCATGTAAAATAGCTTCAAGCTCGTTTGCCATAATATATTCCTGAATATAACTGCATTTTACGAAATGATTAATGTACAAATATCCGATTGCACAGTAATTTGAAAACAATTCTCCATGAACTAGACCCCGTGGTAGACGAGAAAACTTCTCACTACCGATGTGGTTGGTTACTGAAATACAGTTTGATTCTAGCTTATTGTCGTCATATCAGGGTCATTATAATGTGTATTTATAATAAATAAACACAGGACCATGCAGTATCAAATCAAGGCATTCCGAGGAATAAAATGATTTTAAACACCAATATTTTTAAAAAATTGGTCTACTAAGTGAATAATGGCTTAGTTTTTGTTGAATAGTTTTAATTAATACTAGAAAATTTTATTTTTAGCTCGCCATGCTCACACACGTCCGCTTCTTCGCGTCACTTTAAGATGAATTAATTTAAAATGAAAGTAAATACATTTGTATTTTTAATACAGTGTTTGATTAAATAATAAATAAAATAATACGGGGTGAAAGGTTTTTAAATACTCGATAGCATATTATGCACGTGATATTTCGACGTTTCAATACAAAAAGATTTAAGGAATTTAGTCTCGCGATAGTTTCACTTTTAACATTAAGTATCAGATGCGTCACTGTTTTCAGAAAACATCCCTGAGACTAAAAATAAGTAATATACATACGTGCGTAGGAGATATCGTTATCATAAAGATTGTTTATAAATTGTAATAACTCGATACATTTATGATTTTTTTATTAATAAAAAGGTTTGCAAAATTTGTATTATTATTGTTATTATTGGAATACAAGCTAATTCCATTTTTCACTCGCTGTAATCTCCACCTTAGTCTCTCTACTTGGTGCAAAAAACTAAAATTCATGTTCCTATTTTGTGTCTATTGGTGACATAGAATAATTCGAATTTACAAAATAAATAAATGCATTTTCAACCATTTATTAATGGAACTTAGCGATATATAATAACAATAAAACTAAATTCGCTCAAGATCAAAATCTCAACATTTTTTTTTCAGTTTGTCTAGAATCATACTATTCGGTTAAATATATATTTGTTAGCAGTGAAGCCATACTTGTAACGCTAGAATAACGCATTTGTATTCGTTTTAAATTAAAGCGTACTCTCTATTTAAAACCATGCAACTAACTCTATGGTAATTTTGTATTAAACATTAATTACCGTTTCGCCAGCGCTTGTGGTTTGCCACTGGATAAAATTTGTTATAATTTATTAGTGAACCGACGCTTTCAAATGACCGTAGATATCATTATCAATATTTAGATTACCTTATTAGCACCATAACCATTTTCTTTGTGATACTAACAAGAAAATTTTATAACCTTTTGATATCTTGAGGAGACACTTCATCAATCGATATAAGAAAATTCTTATACTACTATATATCGTTTTATGAAACAGATCATCACAGTATAAAAAATCTTAGCAGTTAAAGTAACAATTGTTATGTATTACCTCAGCTCACTATTCACTCGTATATGTCATCATTTCAAATATAAATGAGAAAATATCTAATTTTTCGTCAAATGACCCGAAACACACGGATTTACAATCTGTCTATTGGCTTCTGTCTTATGAGTATATTTATCTTCAATTTTAGTATGTAGTCATTACTGACATATTTTTACGACCTACCGTGGACAACTTAAATAATTGTGGAGTTTGTGTTATCAAAAAGGTGTTTACAAAAATGTGTAGACAATTTTAATAAACTTACATTTGGGTTATAAAAATTAAATACTTATCATTTGTATCAATTAAAACATTACATTATTGCAATAAATGAAAATTTGTTTATTTTTAATGATGTACGTTATGTATTCACTAATATTATCTAAACTCATTAAATATAATATTTATACAACAAACATGTTTATGCCTATTTTTTTACTCTGTACCTGAGAGGGAAACTACACTATGTCAAAAATGACACTATTTTACAATGGCTGTTCAAAGTCTTTTTGCTGTTGTTTCCCTTGAATAATATATAAAATAGTGTAATATTCCTTTTGTTATATTCATTTCTAATAGGATTTGTCTATAAACCAACATTTTTTCTTACTTGTTTCCTCTCAAAAGTTAAATAACTTTCCACATTAGCCGGTTAAGTGCCAGAAATGAACTAACTCGCACAACTTAAAATGCAGTTTGCTAGACAAATTTGGATATTTTTTTGATGATTTTAAATATAAAAGTGCAGGAGATATGATTATAATATGGTCATTAAAAATAAAGTCATGGTAAAGAAACATTCAATATAATTTTTAAAAAAATATTTAGGTCATATTTTTGCTTAAAAAATTACAGCTTAGTAGGTTGTGGTTGTATCTGCCAGAATAGGTTAAATAGGAGTGCAATTTATAATCACCTCATATCCACTTTTTGAGAGGAAAAAGTATTACATGACAATAAAAATTAACCCGCCCTCCCCCTTGTAACGCTATGTAGAGGTTGGTGGTCACCCCTCCCACCCTTCAAGAGCATTACGTGGTTTTTAGACGACCCCATAAGGTAACAGCATAATTGAGTATATTAATGGAAAGAGAATCGCAAAATACAATACGCTCTGTCTATTTCTCAATTTTGCCAAATTTGACATAGTGTATTTTACCTCGCAAGTGCATTTAAGAAGCAAACCTGTGGATTTAACAAACTAATTTGGGAATAGAACAAGACCACTAGCATAAAATGGAAAACCAATAATGACTTAACACAAATCTGTTTTAAACAACAGAATTTAAATAAGACTTTTGAATGACATACAAGTTTATTTTACTTGAACAAGCACAACAATATGATTAGCAGCTCACCTGTAGTTTTGAAGATGTTCCACATTACTTTGCAGGCTTTGATGACTACTTACAATATTACTGTGTATCATAGTTTTTATAATATTTGTATGGATATCAAAAATTCTTTTTAACACAATACACAATTTGTAGTATATAATAATAAATTTACCTCATACTTACATTTTTTTGCTGAGTTTTTTGTCGCACACAACAAAACTTTTATTTTAGTAGACCACCATTGTCAATTTCAGCACTAAATCCTCTGTCTTAATAAAATGGCCATCACTAGTAAGTATTTTTTGTAAACGTTATTTGTAGTAATGTAAAAACATAATATAATATTTGGATAATACGAGAACATATATTACATGGGCTGAAAAGTCCCAAGCCTAACACATAGATGGCGCTAGTTTTATCGCATTCACCGCTTTTTCAGTTAGTACTAACCTTCAAAAGAAAGCTGTTAAATTTCATGATATTCTACTCATAAGTTTGTGAGTTATTGTGCTAAGAGTGACACTACTTTACTTTGCAAGCTAGAAATAAAAGTAATGATCACCAGTGCCTTAGTAAGAAGCCGTCAAGTATAAGATGAACTAAAAATACAAAGACACAAAAATAAGGAAAAACATGCGTCTTATAATATATGCAATACGATATTCTATTTTTTTCGCAAGTCCTTGAAAATATCAACCATTATATTATTAAATACATTTTTAATCACAAGTTAATGTAAAAATAACAGAAAGTAATAATTATTTGTATTTGGAGAAAAATGTTATTAAATAATAAGAAAAACATTGTGTTTTCTTGTGATTCGTTTTTTAATTGCTTCGCGTACTAGTTTTTCTCATTACTTTTTCAAGAAATGGTCACGGATTTTCTACAGGTCATGACGTTACACATATTAATGCTCTCAATATATTTTCCTAGGTTCTGTTTCTCTTATCTTATTTCTTTTGTTCATACTTTATGATACCGATGAACATCAGCATAACATTGTGTATTCAAAATAAATACGTAATACCCCATTGTGTATTCGAACAGATCGTAATGCTTTCATTCTTTAGTAAACTGATGGTTTCTTATGATAATGACTTTTATAATACTCTTAATTTCGTAATGAATGCTAAAGAAAAAATATTAAAAAACAATTGTTATCAGAAATATCACGCTACTTTCATTTATTTCCTTTGATTTAACATCTAATTTAAATTATTCACAATAGTCATCTTACATTTTGTAATACGTGCAACATTTTAATTATAGACTCATTCCTAGCAGAAGACTATAAACGTAAAAATTGCATTTTACAGGAGGAGGTTTTTATCTAAAGTTCTAAGATTATTTTAATAAATATTTTTTTTTAATTAAAAGCGTGTGTATATCATTTCGTAGCTTAAGATATGGGTTGACGAAAACTTGATAGTGTGCAGATATCTATTTTGAATAGATTCGATAAAATAAACGGAATTTCTCCGATTACCACTTACTATGTTCTGCCGGTAACGGTCGATATATTTACCTATTATCCATGTCTTTGACTGTCGCTAACTTTTTAGTCCAATACTTCCCCATAGGTCGTTAAATTTCATTAAGGGTTATTGATTTACTTTGAATATTTTCTTTTTTTTTAAATCCACACTGTACATGATGATACCGCCCCGTCTGACACCGCTACGTGTAAAATGTGCGAAATAAAAAACATTGATTTCGTGAAGGGTCTGGTGAAGGGAAATATAATATACTAATATCACCCAATTTTTAAATTTTATCGGTATAATTTTAATATTTTGAAAAATACAGCTGACAAAACTAGGTTTGTTTAGAAGAAATAAATAAAAACACCTACGATATATTAAACTATGATATTTATTTTGTTAAATCACAAAAACGCTTTTTCTTCTTGTCTTAAAATTATAATCATATTGACTCTGTTTAGGTAAAAGATCGTAACGCTCAGTTTTTTAAAGAGTGCTTTATTTGAGAATCACAATGTACACAACTAAATACATATTCTGTCAAAAGGAATTATGCCAAAAATGCTGAATTATTATCGAAATTCAGCTGTAGATTTTGAAAAAAAGAACGACCAAGTAAGTTTGTGTGGAAAGGAAAAAAGCATTTAATGTAAATTTCAATGATTTTTCTTTAATAATTTTCTTAATTATCAAATCAGGAAAATAAAACACCAATTTATTGGTCATCATGCACTTCAAGTTTGTGTTAGTGTGACTTTGACTAATAATCATTAAAACACGTTTTTTGTATCTCCTGTAAAATTTGTTCTGTGAGGGTTACTTCCTTTTACCTAAACGCGGTCGATATGCAGGAAAAAAATCAATGAATCTTAAAATAAAGACTCACTACGCCCAGTTCCACAGTGTGAAAGTTAGGAAAATACACAATAACAATAGGCCAAATGTTTACTTATTTTCTTCAAGAATATTTTTTAAACTGAGCAGTGAATATAAAATAGTACATTCTTGTAAATACTTGCAAGTGGGTACATTTTTAATTTGTAAGTTTGAGCCTTAAAATGGTCAAATTTAGGTTGTCAATCATAAATATTTTTTTTTGCATACTGTAAAATTTGTTCTATAAGGGTTACTCCCTTTTATCTGAACACGATGGATAATATATAGATAACCTCAAAAGTATACCCCATTAGTGGGTAATATTACAGAAAACTTAAATTCAGGTGGATAAATGGTTATTGTATAACACAATTTATATCAGCATAGTATATTTATTAAAGCAACAGAAGTTTCAGCGATGAACCATATAAAATAAAACATAGACATAATAACTTTCATTATTTATTTATATACACCTTTGGTATTCAGTGCCTGAGCATTTTAAAAATCAATTGTACGTGAGTGTTTTAACATTCGATCGATCTTATTTTGAAGGTTTGGGGCAGTCTTCCAATTTGACGCATTTTCCTGAGGCGGTGTTCATCACGTTTGGAGAGTCACATTCGCAGCGGGACAGGTCGCAGATAGCACCCATGTCTCTAGCTTCTGGTTCATCGCATGTGCGCTCACTCCATGTAGGCGCGGAGCAAGAGCTGCCGTATTCGTGTGTACCTTCAGGACATTCCTCCCTGCCTAAGATTTGAAAACAATTAGTTTGGCAACGTGCCAACACATTCAAAGTAATGAAAATCAATTTAATTAGAGACAACCAAAAATTAGACGTGTCCTAGCATCCACTATTCAAAGAAAAATTAACTTTCTGTAACTAGATTTCGCACAATGGTAATTACATATATTATATTACACGAATTGTCAACACGTCTGGTTTTGATTCTTCATTACTAAATTATATATATTACGGCAGTTTGATTAGGCTTAACGCAGTGACCTTTTCGAAGTCACGGATCACTTGTGATTATAAGAAAAAAAATATGGAGTATCAAAATCAAGCGGTAAAAAAACAGAGACATAATGCAGACATAATTTTATTACAAGTCAAACTTGGCTTTCATTATTTTTTACGCGGAGCACCGGTTAACAACCACTGGCCTAACAAATAATCATTGAAGAAGGGTTATGTTTATTTTACCAATTAGCCTCAGGAAATCGACCAAATCAAGGTTGAAGATTGATCTATCTTGTTTTTTTTTTCATATAGAAAGCTCATTTTTGTTGTTCTTTCCTGTCAAGATGTGACAAAAGTTTTATTAAATACTTTTTAAAACAACTGTCACAATATATAAACATACGATCACAAGTTTTTAATTATTCACAAACAAAAAAGCCGAATACGGTAAATGGAAAATATTAAAGTTTTTCAATAAGCGATAGCTTATTTTTCATATGTATTAATTTAAATGATAACTTAAATTGATGACATTTTTGACATTACACGTTATTATCTACATTGTATTTAAAATGACTTGCAGCAAAACACAGACAGTCATTAAGGTGATGATTGTTGAAACGTGTCGATGATAAAAAATGTATCAAATTTATTCATGCGGTTTTGATGATTTTCTTGACGTCACAGTTCAAAATAAATGCCGTTTTCATAATAATATCTCTCTTAACTAAATGATTGCCACGTGTAATAAGTCATCATTTTTGAACATAGCACCAATTCTATTATTTTTAAATTCTGCCTCGGTTGTAAACCGGGCATATGGATATTTATAATGTAGAGATTATCTCGATAGATCATTTTTACGAGTAATTATCAACCACGATGGTTTATGTTCTAGTTTCAAATACACGTGAATTCACACAAGCATTTTTACCAGGTACCGGATTTGAAACCAGACTCTGACAAACAACTACGCTGTCCATTGATTTGTTGAAAACAATAAGTTGCAAATTCAACAATGAATTGTATGTATATACATATATATATCGACCCTGTTTAGGCAAAAGTGCGTAACCCACAGTTTTTTGACAAGTGCTTTTATTTGAGAATCACAATGTACACAACTAAACACATGTTCTGTCAAAAGGAATTATGCCAAAAATGCTGAATTATTATCGAAAGTCAGCTTTAGATTTTGAAAAAAGAACGACCTACTAAGTTTGTGCGGAAAGGAAAAAAGCATTTATTGTCAATTTTAATGATTTTTCTTAATTATCAAATAAGGAAAATAAAACACCAATTTATTGGTTATCATGCACATCAAGTTTGTATTAATATGACTTTGACTAAAAATCATTTAAACACGTTTTTTGTGTCCCCTGTAGAATTTATTGTGTGAGGGTTACTTCCTTTTACATAAACAGGATCGATATATATTATATTTTTCCATGTTACATAGTTTCAATCGAATTCAGAATTGTGTATATTTTATTAACCACACGTGTCGTCTGTATGTTATAACTTTTTTAATGTTTTGACATTGATAATTATGCTAAAACTGTACATTCTTATTCATAATCTAGGTTTAGTCTTCTGTATTTTCATAGCATGTTTGAATGCTCGAAAATGTGTACAAGGAGTTACAATTGTACATAAATTATAAGCAGTGAGTGATTTATTTTAATCAATTCAGATGTAAAAAAACTCAAAATGAACTCCATTTTATTTTTATTTTTTATATTATACTGATTTTA
>JAPMAG010000072.1:4201-15966 GCA_036584685.1 Rhyacophila sp. Rhy_31_5 | reverse complement strand
CCTCTATGTTCGTTCACTATTAGCTGCTTCTATACAAATCACCCTGCTAATTATAAATACCGTATTGCACCAATTATAAAAACTACCCTTATTTTTGTAACCCAGAAATTAAAAACTAAATAAAAACAATAAATAGTACTTCGGTAAGAAGGCATTGAGTTTGAGACACAAAAGAAGTGGGAAACTTGCATCTTATAGTCGTATACACACTACGGTAACATATGACTTTGCCAATATCGTATTTTGTTCAACACGACACTGTGCTAGTATCTTTAGTGTATAATAAAAGATTAGGTATGCGTATCCTATATTTAAACAAGTTCTTTTCATTGCAGTGTTTCTAAAACATTTTAAAACTGTTTAAAAAAAATAGATTTTATAAACGTTAAACAATTATTGATAAATATTAAAATTGAAAACTTTTCGGTCGACAGTTTGACTAGAGCGGTGTCTAATTAAAATGAAGTATCTATTAATAATAATCGGTATTGTGCCAGTACGGAATCCTTCTGTCTTCGATACACAACTTACTGGTATTCGATTATATCTGATCTAAATTGGTAATTATCTAATGCAAGTGCCGAAAATTCAGCTGTGTTATATTTAGATATGTTAGTTTAGGTTAGGTTAAATTAAAGATAAATATTGTTATATTGCAGTGCCACTAAGATAATAATATAAATGTATATATAGACAGAGGGGCCTTTTCTTGTTTCTGCCTCTTCTTCCACCTCTCTGTCTCCCGCGGCTGACAGAGAGGCGCCATCTCTCCCTGGGGTTTCTTTATATGTAATTATTATTTCCTATAATAATATATACAACACTGTTGCCATATAATATAGGATCAAAGTTTAGGTATACCTAGTGTGACCATTTTTTTTCCTCAAAACGGGACATCTACTAATTTTAGGTAATAATGTTTATTTGAAAACTCATATTTCTCCATATTTTTTTTTCTGTTAATCCCATTTGACCTGGATTAATGGTGATAATTATAAAAAAATCACTTTTGATTTGTGGAAATCAAGCAAAACGGTTTTGCGTTTGAAGCGCCAAAAATTGACTCAAACTATTCCACTGGGGGAAATTTAGGCTGTCATAAAGGCTCTCCCCATTTCATGCATGGGATCAGGGAAACTGGGCCGAGGACACATGCTTCACTGCGAAAGATGCGACCTGACGCTAACGTCAGATTATTTAAATTTTTGAGTTTCTGAAAACGGGACATTTTGCCGTCCCGAAACTGTGCGTGGGGACAACGGGATAGGCTACCTAAAAACGGGACGTATGGTCGGTCACATTATGTATACCGCACGTTAAACCGTTATCTTCACTAATTTACAAATATAAACTTGATCTCCTTGAAGTTCCTCATGTATATGAATTGACAATTTCCACCATTCAATGACTTTTACGCAAGTATTTCGTATTTTGATGACTTCCATGAAATTTAACGGGTGCAATATTTATAAAACTTTTAGATTCGCTGGCTTGACCAACAAAACCTAGGATAGTTCTCCGGTCGTTTGAGTCATTTTTTCACTTAGTAAATTGTCGACCAGACCTTGCGAATGTATGAGCAATGAGCCTCTAAGCATACGAGAGCGATCTATCCACTTAGCTGGTAATAAATTTCAGCCGTAAATCTTTTGTTACTGCCTGTCTACTAGGATTGACTACATCGACTGTTCTAGTTGTAGGAAAAAAACAAGCACAGATCAATGAACAACCTTGTATCCAGGAAACTAGTTCATATTAACCGCAATATTGTATTTTGTATTTATCAAATTGTACCAATAAGAATAATTAATTTACCGATGTATGAAGGTAATCTTCCATATTTATTTGAACTCTATAAGCAATTCACGCATTTTTGCGTGTTTCGTTATATTATAAAAATTAAGCACAAATAAAATTACACGTTTTATATCGACTGTGTTTAGGCAAAGGGATTAACCCGCACAAAACAAATTTTACAGGAGGCACAAAAATGTTTTTTAAATATTTTTAATCAAAGCCAGTTTAACACAATCTTGAAGTGCATGATGACGAATAAAATAGTGTTTTATTTTCCTGGTCTGTTAATTTAAAAAGTTCTTCATAAAGAATCATTAAAATTGAGGATTTATGCTATTTTTTCTTTCCACACGTACTTAGTAGGTCGTTGTTTTTTTTCAAAATCCAAAGCTGAATTTCGATAATATTTTTGTATTTTTGGCTTAATTCTATTTGACAGAACGTGTATTTAAATGTTTACAATGTGATTCTCAAATAAAAAAATAACGGCTAAGCCCTTTCGCCTAAACAGGGTCGATGTTCTTTGATATTTTATTACAAACAGTAGGTCGTATGTTAAATATTCAGAAAAATACATGTCGAGTTCCTTAGAAGACTTTTTGTTTAAAATATCATTAGCAAATTAAAGTTATTCTTATAAATTTTGTCACATACCATTTCAGGCAGATCCAAGTGGTTTCGCGATAGCTTTATGACGAATGGATAATTTATGTAAAGTGAGTTTATAAAAAAAAATGTGACAATTATAAAATATTTCGATCGTCCACTTCATTAGTCAGACATCTCCAAATCATCAGTCTTGAGATATTGACAAACGCAATATTCTAATGGTCACCATGAATCAAATATTATTGATTGAAGATAATAAAACTTAGAGTAATTACGTCATACAAAAATAATGCCAGATGCAGTGTCCTTAGTACAATTTTAAGAAGAATTAAATTCATTAGTAGGACATTTATAAATATTCTTCAATGTTAACTTTTTTCTACTTTATCGGCATTATCTTATTTTTGGCGACATGTTGGAATAATCTGAGTACTGAAATATATGGAGTGCAACATTTTCCATGTAACTGAATGTTTAAGTCAAATTTCATTTTTTTGGATTGGATTACATGTCGACCCTGTTTAGGCACAAGGGCTCAACCCTCAGTTTTTTTAAAAGTGCTTTTATTTAAGAATCACAATGTACACAACTAAATACAGGTTCTGTCGAAAGGAATTAAGCCGAAAATGCCGAATTATTATGAATCTGAATTCAAGCTTTGATTTTGAAAAAGAAGCACTTACTAAGTTCCTGTAGAAAGAGAAAAGGCGTTAACCCTCAATTTTAATGATTTTCATTTAATAACTTTTTTAGTTCTCAGATCATGAAAATAAAACATCAATTTATTGGTCATCGTCCACTTCAAGTTTGTCTTAATGTGACTTTTAATGAATAAAAATCATTAAAAAACCTTTTTTGTACCTTCTGTAAAATTTTGTCCAAACACGGTCGATTTTTTGTACAAATATTAACATTTGAATGGCCCATCATTGTATACTCAATATATTGGATAGCACTACCTTACAAAATAAATCAACAGTGAAAACAAATATAACAAAAAATACATATGTCAAGACAATTAAAATTGGCCGTTTTCTTTTAATTCGAAAAAGTGTTGCATACATCGTGCTTCACACACAATTTTATAACTTATAAGTGAATTTATAATCTCTGCCGTCCAAGCCTGAATCCGATGAGTTCACTCTTGGGAGTCCGTCTGAAATTTCTCCCAAAAAAATGCCGCAAATTTGGAAACGGCCTTGAAATTACTGTAGGTAGATACAAAGTCCGCATGCCCGATACGACCCGTGTGAGGACGGGTCCTGGTGAATAGCTCTGTACGAGGTAAAATCATTAATGGACAGTCCCATAAGACATGTTCAGCAGTCATCTGGTCATGCCCGCAAGCACAGTTAGGTCTCTCTACTAGCTTACCACGCTCATATAGCTTGGCAGCAAGTTTACCACGTCCAGCCAGAAGTTGGCTGGTTCAATGTTTTATATAGACCGTGTTTAGGTATGGGGCAATTAAATAGTCTGCAATTTATATAAATTTCTTATGCGCTTCGGTACATGGTGATACCGTCCCATACAGCTCTGCTATGGGAGTGGTTAAGATAAATCTGGCATTCAAATCAAATATTCTTTCGTACGGTGTCAGGAAGGCGCCCACGCACAATCGCGGCTGCACATACTGGCGGGTAAGTGGTGGGGAAAAAAATGTTGCTTCACAAGTTACAATAAAATTGCGATTCCAAATCTATAATCTTTTTAAAGTAAATTTACTTAAAATATAATGTATCAGTAGAGTTACGTAAGCCTAATTTTCGTTAAGTGGTTGATAATCTAATTAGTGCTATTTCGTTATAATGACAGTGATTCTTGGTAACAAAAAATAAATAAAAGAAAGTACAAAAGTGCTTGTAAGTATTTTTTATTATTTTTTATATTGTTTTCATTTGCCTATGTTACAAAATCAGCCACACAAAATCCAAAAATACGTTCTTTAGCTTGTCACACATACGAGTATGTAAGGTTTTAAATCTCTACGTCATTCAGAATTGATTTTGTTTGTCGTCAGTCTCTTTTTAAGTAATTAATTAATAATCTACGTTTACTGATCATGTGACCAAACTAACATTATGTTTTTTATAATAAATAATAACTTCTTCATAAATTAGTTAGTCACATAACCTGCTATTACTACCCGGAAAATATTCCCCCACCCTGTCCAGATGAATACGATATTTTACCAGGTTGGCTACTTTGAGGGAACTTGACACCGGAATATTTTACTCCATTAGGTCGTGCACCAGCTCCGCTTGCAGGGTGCCGACTTCCCGTACTCGGCTTCTGGTAGAACCCATCTGCAGAACCTGGCCGGTAACTTGGTTTACTTGATACACTTCCAGACGGTCTACTTCCTACATATTGAGGATATTGATTACTGTTTTGTGTTTGACTTACGTATTGAGGCTTGGCAACAGTGTGACTTGCTCCGCCAGAAAACCCTGAGAATGTTTGCGGGCTTTGGTTGAGAAGCTGGCTGGAAGTTGGAGACGGTTTTCCACTCACTGGCCTATAGCTGGCATTTGGTCGCTGGTTGAAATACTGTGTATAATCAACCGAAGGCTTCGATGGCTTTTTAACATTTGAAGCAACAATGTGAGTATATTGGGGTCCACTGGGACCTGCTTGGCTACTTAGTCCTGCTTTTGATCCAGATGAAGTTCCTCCAACAGCCTGATTAAAGTTCCCACTAGAAAAATAATTCGGGAAGTTCGCTGGACGTTGAACGCTCCCTTGTCCGACTACAAGATCACCTCCATTACTTGAACTAGCAGGGACAATACCGGAATATTGTCCCGACGTTAATTGTTTTCCAGCACCAGAATATGTAAT
Organism: Rhyacophila sp. Rhy_31_5; assembly: GCA_036584685.1. Lineage (NCBI taxonomy): Eukaryota > Metazoa > Arthropoda > Insecta > Trichoptera > Rhyacophilidae > Rhyacophila > Rhyacophila sp. Rhy_31_5. Next base: position 10,719 of record JAPMAG010000072.1, on the reverse strand, counting down.
ATATTGACTTGGGTTTGATATACTTGGACCGGGATTATAACTGGTACCTTGGCCTTCTAAAATATCTGAAAATTGTGATTGTGCTTGAGATGTGTCGTAATGCTCAGGTCCGCTCGAAAGCCATTGGTTATTTTGAGATGGATTCCCACCGAATGAAATGCTTTCATGAGTTCTCCATCCTCCTAGCTGTGCGTTTCCAGGACTGAAGCTACTTTCTCGCCTTTGAGTATTATCATCTTCTGTTGTTGGTATTCTTTGGCTGTATGATTGTTTCGGACTTCTTGCATCCGTACGTCCAGCTGATATGTTAAGGACGCATAATTCCAGAAGAATCTGAAAATATAATTAACTGGTCAGCTATTTGTTAATAACAAAAATAATACAGTTTTTAGAAGTTACATAATTCAATATTGTTCTAAAAGTTTATAATGCAGCATAATCGTAAATAAAATACATTTGTCTACTACTGTATATCCGCCCCGAAACAATTTTCTATAAAAATTGACTTAAAAGTATATTTATGATTTTTTTAAGACCCACCACTGACTTGCCAGTATACGCAATCGCAATTATGCGCAGCCGCCTTCCTGACACTTACATGAATGATTTCTCCTTCTCTACATTTGATTTTAAATATGTCAGTAGCGTAGCCACACAGGACGCTATTATCGCGCACATAAGTGCAAAAACTATAGTTAATAAAAAAAATCAAACAGCAGGTGGCCTCATTGTTTAATCGCTTGTGCACCCGGTGTATTGATGACTCAATCAACTCAGCCGTCCAAGCTCGAAACTGACGAATCAATTTGGGAGTCTGCGTATATTGCTCCCCATAAAATGCCGCAAATTTTTGCAAAGCTTTAACATTGGTTTTGGTAGATGCCATGTCTTCATGTTCTATAGAGCAGTACTTCTCAATTTATTTCATGTCACGGCCCCTTAAATCTGAAAAAAATAATCCCCGCCCCTCGAAAAAAAAAATTACTTGTCAAAAGGTTTATTTTACATTAATTATTACTATTTATACATACACGTTTATATTTTATCACATATATAATGTGTTCTTGTTGACAAATTTAAATATATACATTGGCAATATGTAATATGGAAAAATATTCATATGGGGCCGTCCATAAACTTCGTAACGTTTTTTCTTACTTCTTTTTACTTTCCCTCCCTCAATGTAATAGCATGTAGATATTCTGTTTAACCCCTTGTCCCTACTCTCAAAAGTTACGTTATTTTCCACATTAACCAACTAAGTACCAGAAGCAAGATAACTCGCACAACTTAAAACGTAGTTTGCAAGACAAATTTGGATATTTTGGATGAATTTTAATATAAAATTGCAAAGATATGATTATAATATGGTTATTAAAAACAACATGTTAAAGAAACATTTAATATACTTTTAAAAAATGGGTTTTATTTTCGCTTAAAACTTCACAGCTAACCAGGTTGTGAAATTATGTTCGGCACGGAAAATGTCAAATAGGAATACAATTTATCATCATCGTATCTACTTTTTGAGAGGGAAAAGTATTACGTAACAATAAAAATTGATCCACCCTCCCCCTTGTAACACCATGTAGACATTGGTGGTCATCCCTCCCTTCCTCGAAAGAGCGTTACGTGGTTTATGGACGACCTCTAAATAAATATTTGTACTTTCTATAGAAAAATTTTGCGGCCCCCGCAAGAAAACTTACGGCCCCGAGAGGGCCGCGACCTCTAATTTGGGAAGTACTGCTATAGAGCCCATGTATGGATCGAGTCTAGTACGAGATGAATGCATTAGCGGACATTTCCATAGAACGTGTTCAGATATATCTTGGTCATGCACGCATCTGCAGTGTGGTCCATCTACAAGCCTGCGATTTTCAGTCAGGAATTAGTTTAGTAGTAAATTTATTTAATTGGTTTATTATGAAGATAAGCGTCTTTTTACTTCGTACATCTAAGTAATAATAGTTGTGAATCATTAGCGCAACAAAACCTGTACAATAGAGAATTTACACATTTGATCCTCGGATTAATGTGAATGCTTTGTACACTGACCTAGCGAGAGCGTGAGATAATAAATATAATACAATAATTTTAACAGTCAACAATTTAAAAAGGGCTACATATACTAGTTTGCAAAGTGAAAAAAAAAATGTGTCAATTTACACTTAACATAAACAACTAACATTTATTTAATAAATCCTAATATATATTGTTTGTATTTATGAAATTTATCATTTTATTTTAGTCGCCTACAGTATATAAATATTTTTTTTTAATTAACTAAGTAAATAATGTATTTGCTGCGCCAGTCTGCATTTAATAAACATAATATCGACCTACTATCGACAAATTCCATTCAAAATTTATAGATGTCATTAAGTGCACTTAAAAATTCATATATTAATCTGATAAATGTAGGTGTGATAATGTATTCTTGGTAAAATCGTTTCGTCGATAGTAACTAAGTGATTATTCAAAAATGCAACAAATACTGGCAATTTAAGATGTACAGTTTTCAAAGACAAAGCTTCCGTATCAATTATTAGTTTATTGCAAGGAATACGGGTTTTTCCTTTCATAAAAACACTACAATTCTCATCCTACACCGAGGATACCCAAACTTTTCGAGGCTGTATGTAATTTAATTAAATTAAATTTTTCATTGCGATCGACTTCCAACAAGAATCGTATAAGAATTTTGTTACAGCTAATTTTACAGAACTTCAAATTTGAAAACATTTATTTTAGGAACTACTTAAAAGAAACTGATCACTGATGCTAATCACCAATCAGTCCGCCATGCGTCAGAATCTTTCTAATTGAATGGAACACTGCACGCGACTCTACTTGTCACTGACCAGTCAGTTACATTCCATTCTGATTCATGGCGGTCTGGTTGACGATTTGCGTCAGTGATCAGTTTCTTTTGAGTAGCTCTGTGCGCAGACGGCCTAAAAGACGAATTAGTATCGTTAAGTTTCTTGAAATAAACCGCTGCATTGACAAATAACCACGAATCTAGCAAAACCAATTTGTCGTAAGACCGGGACATTGTTTTTTCATCCAAGATTGTAAATTTAAAAATATGAAAATAATAATTATTTTCAAAAATTACAATCCTACTTAGGATGGACCGAATTTTGCTTCGCGATCGACCGGTTGGGAACCCTTGTCCTAGACTGATCATCAATTTTATTTAATGGCAACCCTTCATGAAAAACCATTGTACTGAAATAATACCAGTGTTCTCTATTCTATTCTCATAAATAAGACTTTTTTTTAATTAGACAATAATATATATTATGTCTCAATCACCATTTCCCATAGCTATTGTTATTATTTGAAAATTAATATATATCGCTCTGATTTGTGTCATCAATTGAAAATGTCTTAAAACTAATCTAAAAAAACAGTTTGTGGAGTAACTATATTGATCGATCAATTGCCAAGCGAGTTAACTTGCAAAACTTAGAACGTAGTTTACTGAACAAATTTGAATGATTTTAAATATTTAAACGACATGACTATAATATCGACCCATTACTGGCAGAACGTCGTAAGCGGCGAATGGATGATTTCCGTTTTTTTATCGAATCAGTTCAAAATACGAGTATATTATCCGCACGGAATCAAGTTTTCATCAATCCATTGTTGCAAAAATATATTCACACGTTTTTAATTTTTAACCTTTTCTGTGCTAGACATTATGTCAAAACTCGGCAAGCTGTGAGTTTTCAAGCAAAAATAGAACGTTATAAAATATTAAAAAATATGTTTCTTTGTCATGACGTGGTTTTTAATGATCATATTATAGTCACATCTCTACGTTTTCATTTTTAAAATCATCTAAATTATTCAAAATTCTCTAGCAAACAACGATTTAAATTATGCGAGTTAACTCGCTTCGGGCACTTAGCCGGTAAATGTATTTATTAAAACAATTTTAGAACCTTAGATAAAAACCTCCTCCAGTTAAATACAAGTTTTACGCTTACGATCTTCTGCCGTGAATGGGTCAATATGATCAGTAAAACTAAGTCATGACAAAAAACATTCAATATATTATTTAAAAGAAATATCATAAGTTTCTATTTTTGGTTAAAAATTCACACTTGCCGGGTCGTGACATTATGACTGGCACATAAAAAGTTAATACGATGTCATTATTTCAATATAATAATAAAGCCGAAATGATAGTGTCATTTATAATTTTATAAGATAAGTTTAAAATAGTTTCATAATAATTTGCATATGAACCGTTTGTAGCCAAAAATGAGGGGTATATTTCTAAAGTGAACTTATTCAACGTCAACGAATTTGTGACAAATGCCAAAAAACTGTCTTCAGTGACGATATTACATATTTTTTTCTTATATCCATATGTATTGTAAAATGCAATTTGAAATGGAGATAACAAAAAAAATGTAATATCTACACCGTAAACAGTTTCTTGACATTTGCCACAAATTTATTGAAGTGGAATAAGTTCACTTTGAAAACACATCCCTCAAATGATAATTATAAATACTCGTCTATATAAATTTACGACATCAAAACTACATGAATATATTTGTCTAATTTCAAATAAAGCTTTCATACTTGAAATTAAATTGTAGTTAATTAAGGTTAAATTAGGTTATATATTTAGATAGACTGTTTATGTTGTGTTTTTTTATGAACAAAATACCCTAACGTGACATGGAACTTTATGAAACAATTCAGGCGTCTATTATCAAGTCAATTCATGTCCATTTTTGGATTGACACGGATTATGGTTGAATATTATTGTGTATGACGTTTCAAATGAAGTCATAGTTTTAAAAAATATCAGGTCCACAACGTGTATTCTTACATCTTCATACATAGATATTTTTTGAAACCAAGACTTTGTTTGAAATGTCATAAACAATAATATTCAACCATAATCCTTGTCAATCCAAAAATGGATATGAATTGTTTTGATAATAGGCGCCTGAATTGCATGTACGTTGTATTTTTTTCAAGAACCGAATAGCGCTAACAATTGACGAAGTTTACATTTAAAAGAACTGCTATAAAATAATGTTTATTTTTAATTTTTTACTGAAATTTATACAAGATAAATCAAGCAGAAACGTCGATTCGTCTAAATATATATCTTAATACGATTACTTTTTCGATAACGAACACTTGCAAATATTATTGTTATTATAAAGATAATCAGATGCCAAAATAGTATGAATGGTTGTATGAAATTCACAAATAATTCTCCGGAAACACTCTGAAAATAACAATTTATTATTCCAACACATAACAATTCCACGTATAAACTAATTATTTATCGAGAGCCAATAGAGACTCACCAAAAGAATCCATTCCTTGGTTATCCCCATCTCTTCCCTGAGTGAACCTCGGAACTAGAATCATCAGCTTTTATATCGACATCTAAGCGAAGGTCAATGGCAGGAAAGTTTTCTCACGGGCGACTCGTGCAACTGGCAAAGACTTTCTTTGTAATCTGGTTTATTGGTGTTATTATAAGTAGGTTCACGGCACAGTAGCGAATGATTACATTTTCTACAAATAATTAATGGCATTCAATAATTGATTCATTTTGGGCTTTTTATAGCCTACTTATCAGTGATGCACCGAATCACAATCGGCACTAACCGGTACTAAGAAAGAAAGCGAGTTCAACACATTAATGTCTGCGGATACATATTTAATTTTCGTTAGACTATCTCTAGTTTTACACCAACGCGATTGACCTATAAATTAACACATTTTAATTCGAATTCATAAACACCTACGCCCTAAGTATTAATACTCACACATTCTATAAATTGAAATATAAATTTAATTCACAAAACTAAAATAATTTACCAGCTACTAATTAAGCTTTTCCGTGCCAGAAGATATAATGTCGAATTTCGGATAGCCGTGACTTTTTGAGCAAATATACATAAATAAATATAATTATTTATTTCTTTTCAAAACATATCGACCGTGGTTAGGTGAAAGGGAGTAACAATCACAGAACAAATTTTACAGGAGGCAAAAAAACGTATTTTAATGATTTTTAGTCAAACTCACATTAACACAAACTTGGAGTGCATGATGATCAATAAATTAGTGTTTCATATTCCTGATCTAATGATAAAGAAAGTTATTAAAGAAAAATCATTAAAATTGACTTTTAATGCTTTTTCCCATACAATCTTAGTAGTGCGTTATTTTTTTCAAAATCTATAGCTTATTCGTTAATAATTCGTAATTTTCGGCCTAATTCCTTTTGACAGAACGTGTATTTACTTGTATACATTGTGATTATTTACGCCCTTTTACCTAAACAGTGTCGATATCGAAAGTTAATCAGTCATGATTTAGTTTTTAATAAAAATTTATGTTTTTAAAATTTTGAGTCAACCAACATGTAAGTTGAATGTCGAGTGAATTGCCCTCAAAGTTGAGCGAGTTCACTCGTCCATGGCAATTAACCGGTTAAAGGGCGAATCATCTAATTAAAGTAATTA
>JAPMAG010000071.1:0-11408 GCA_036584685.1 Rhyacophila sp. Rhy_31_5 | reverse complement strand
CTTACAGTATTAAAGAGTATTTCTTTCTATCGAAATCGATGAATGTCTTCTTAATATTCTGACAGCTGGGAGCATTTGCGATGTGTCTCGAAGGAAATGACCTGCTGAAGTTTTGATATCACGGTCGGGTACCGCCGCTCGCGCCCACTGAACTGCCACCCCCTCCGGAATTCTGTTGGCTCGATCCATCGCTACAAGAAAAACAAACAATTGAAACGTATTGCCATAATACTTCAATAGCAATTATATCATTAATAACAATATTGTTTTCTTTCACATTAAAACATCAATTAAATATTGAAAAAATCGATTATTTTTGTTAAAGAAAAGTCAACATAATAAATACTGTTGGCACTAAAAATACTTTTCGACAGGGAAAAATATAGCTATTGTGACATATTTCGATGTGCTCGTATGTGAATGTAAAGAACAAAACCACATTTAGTTCGATAGATTTTTTTGTTTGCTTGCAATATATCTTTAAAGTTTAACAGTAAATGATTGTAAAATACATTCATCAACATAACTCTCAATCAGGGTTTGAGATCGACTTGGTCCGGACTACGATATTATCTTTAATATGAACTTAGCTGTAATAAGACTCAATAGTGTAACAATTAAAAATGAATACATTCTCCAAGGGTTATTTATCAGAAAATATTTCATTATATCTGTCCACTTGATATGATCGTTAAACCGTCATTTCTGCAGTGTATTTCTGATTATTGAAACGTGGCAAATATTAATATAATTCGTTCTAAATCGCATAACCATTAAATATAATCTAGCAATTAATATCGTATATATAGACAGTGTTTCTTGTCCTTTTAAGTGAGCCGCATCCATTTGAATCTGAAAATAGGTCTCCGCACCCCATTGAAAAATTTGCTTCGATTTTTTAGTATAGAAAAATGCATTTTTTATTAATGGCTAGGCGGTTGTTGCTTGTTCATTATAATACTTGTGAAGCGAGGCTCTTTTTTTGAAAGAGACAGGCGTAGATTATCACTTGCATTTAAGCGATTCCTCGCTTTAGTTTTTATATGCAAAGGCGATGAAAATCCCATTTCACACATGTAGGTGGTGGCAAATGGTAGAGGTGACTGCAATGCTTTTAACGTTCTAACTGTGTCCACCAGAATTGTTGTAATTCTAATTGTTCGAATTCTATTTGAATACGTTTCAATAAGGTCGTCTTTTTTAAATCACTATCATCCATCGAATTTAGGTTATATAGAAATGGAGCTTCAATACCCCAATAACGCGCTATTCTAACAACGCGGTCACGACATGTGCGTTATTGTGGGGATTACTGTAGTTTACAAATATTTTATTATAAAAAAAATAATAAATGATATTTAATAATTTATATTGTCGCACCCCCAACTATGCCTTCCCGCACCCCCAGGGGTGCGAGCACCGCAGGTTAAGAACCACTGAGATAGAAATAGAAACCGAACAGGTCCGGGTTCACTGAAGTTCAACTGATTTGGTTGATACAATTAAAAAAATACAATTAAAAACAGTCATTCATGTTGGAAGGTCTATATATTATGTACTCGTATAATATAATACAGGTGTGATATCGGTCAAAAATGACGTTTTTATTACTTATATAAGAAAGTGAAAAACTGTCGCTGAGTGAGATAAAATTATTGATCTAGTATGTACATATTTTTCGTCTCACACGTTATGATAATCACACCTTCAGACAAATAGAAATCTATGTGCGCCTGATAAATATCTGAGAACATCATTTTTTTTTCATTCCAAAAACTTAGAACTAATCTACTAGTAGTAATTCAATCACGCCCACTACTAAGACCAACGATTACGTTCATCGAAATTATAATATTTCGGATGTGGACGTCTTCCATTTGATTGACAGTGAGTTTAAACTGATTTTATTTTGTATTCATTACATTTTAACTTCATGTTTAAGAAGCAATTGTTATTTCAAAAAGAAGTTATTTTTATTGTGAATGCAATAAATTATAAAAAAATATAATGTTAATGACAAGTAAAAACAGTATAAATAAATGAGTGAAAAATAAGTATTATGATGCTCACTACAATGTCTTATAGAATTAATTGCAAACCTCAGATGTTATGACAAGGGTTTTGGCATAATACAAAAAATATATTCACTTAAACGCAACGTTTTCTGCCATATAAATTTCACGCAACAATACAAACGTGCCGACGTTGGACAAAAAAATCAAGAGTAAAAAGTTCACCTGTATTATTCTTGTGATTTATTACAGAGTAGAGAGAGGTTCACAATCATGTAATATTTAAGTTACGGTCCAGCATAAATTACAATTATTTATGATAGTGAATAAAAAGTTACGTTTTATCTGTGTACTACCTTCGCGACCGCCGATTGATGATTCGTTATCTGCAGTATGGATTCTGAAAGGCATACAGAATAACAGTTTCCCTACATAGCAAATCGACAAAAAATAATACTTTATGGAACAACAATTATGTCGTCTCTCGAATAAAATATTCTTTTATTCACAGTCAAACTTGTTTTTCAACCGAGATAACAATTTCAATATTGTATCAAAAACGTAAAAGATAATAAAACAATCAATTCCAATCAAAACTCTTATCAAAACAAGTATGACAGAATGCTGCGACATTTTTCACTTATTTAATGAAAATATCTCGGCTAGAAAGATGTTAGTAAAATATTTCGCAATTAGTTCCCGTTAAAAAAAGCAGAGATAATCAACTATAACAAAAGAATTTACAATAGAGACATAGTTATCGTTGTTATGACACATTTTTTGATAAATCAGTGGTAACTTATTATTATAATAGTATGCCTTGTTGTGTTAAAATTAAATCGTTCTACAAACAAATAAAGCCATACATAGATCAATTTACTGAAGGTGTTTTTCGCAATTTCGGAATTTCGCTATAAAACTATCGATAAATAAAATTTTCGGATTTCTTTTAACCAGTTTTTACACAAATATGATTAATATTACATTTAATCATATATTAACTACATTATTTTCAATAAATTGATAACTTTTTTAACCTGTTCCGTGCCAGAAGATATAGTGTCGAATTTCGGAAAGCTATAACCTTTTTTAATCGAAGATACAATAATAAATGTAATTAATTATCTCATTTCAAAACATATCGAAAGTGTATCTGTCATGATTTAGTTTTTTACGAAAATTTGCGTTTTTTATAAATTTTCAATCAACCAAAATAGTAATAAGTTCATGACCAGTGATTGCCTTCAAAGTTGAGTGAGTACATAAACTCGCCCATGGCACTTAACTGGTTGAAGATTTGTGTCATATATTAGATAGATTTTTCACCATAGAATATAGAATGCACATTCATGATTATGGAAAAAATAATTAAATTTTAAGGAAAAAAATTGTTGTACTGCACTTGAACAACAAAAAAGTTAAGTTTATTTTAGAAAAGTATCTGATTTAGCGATATTCAATAAAGTAAACTATTTTATTGACAATTATATGAAATATAACATATTAAGACGATTAAAACTATTCAAGAGAATTATAGTATTACTATATTTTTTCAGCGATACGCATACTTACGCTCACGTAATATTAAATAATTTACTTCGATCTAAAAAGTTTATTATTTTCCGTCAAACTGTTATATTTATCTTGTTAGATCGCAAACAACTTTCAAGTAAATATAAGAACTCATTTTTTCTTAATTTAAAATTTTAGATTGAAAGATTGTATCGATATTGAAAAATAAACCGCCCCCAACTTACTGAAAGAAATTCGTTTAAATCTAAGTGTTTGCTTCAAACATTGAAATATTCTTATAGGATTTTAAACAATAGCTCTTAAAAGAAAATCGTTTAAGACTATTCCAATACAAGTATTAAGGCATTAACTTTCAATATATACATTTATAAAGGCATAACATTCAGAATCAGATTATATCGCTAAATATAGTACAAGTATGTCATAAACTCTAATTCGTGATCTATACATTAAAGACATACGCGCTTACTACTTGGAACATAGAAACTATGCAAATACAATGAGTGATAATCAATACAATTGTCGACTAAAGAGTGGCACCATATTTTCAAAGAAAAATCTGTATATAGAAAGATTACTCAGTTTTTAATACATAATTTTAATTAACAACTTAAAAAAATAAAGGCTTAAGCATTCAAAAATCAAAGGCACGACATTTTTCCATAAAATCTCAAATTAAAAGTAACATATTAAAATAGAAAAAATATAAACTTATACATGTCTTAATACATATGAATTTAAAAGAGAAGAATATGTGCAGTGCTGTACGTCAAGTGTACTCGTATAACCTCGCATTAAACAGCTCATAGTATAATAAATAAATAATATCACATTCAATGATAGGTAAACGACGCGTGGGAATAATTTACAAATAAATATTAAGCATTGTTTTCTTAAGTATTGAAAAAAATATTTCAAAACGGCTTTTAACATGATTGGAATCGGAAAAAAGGGAAAAAATCTATTATCATAAAATATTATATGCAAGAATCTTTCAAAAACTCTTCAATGAAAATATCGAATACATTTTCGAGAGTTATTTAAATATTCGGTTATATATTTTCCGATGGTTATTTGCATGTTTTAAATATTGTCAATTCGTATAATGTGCAAAAAAGTTGTCCTCGACTTGCGATCACATACAAAGAGACACCCCTACGGCGAGATGTCGACAGAAAGTGTTCAGTTCTAAAATTGATCACATAACCGAAAACAATCATACGAACTCGTAAATTGGCGCCGATAAATCTCTCTGATATACATCGCTCCAATCAACCGTGCACTCATACGACCTACATTTTTATAAAAAAAAAGAATTTAAAATAAATATACCGGAAAGAATTTAAAAAATACAAGTTAACAAACAATGCAACGTCCGTTGAAGTGTCAATTATCGGCCACAATTCGTATTACTCGTGTAAGTACGACATAATGTTTATTGGTAAAATTAAAACTACGTATACATCATTGCGTATCATAAGTTTCAAAGGCGAGGCAGTTATTTGTTTATTAAGAAACGTAGTATTATAATGTTTATAATTATGTACATTTCCCATTCAACGAGGATTTTTTATACACTTCCTGTCAGAAATGGAGCATATAGACTAAAAGTAGTATACGATAGTGAAGCATACCTTATTTGTTGATTATTTTTTTTTTGAAATTTTTCTAAATTAGATGAGAATTAAAAACAAAATATTTTGTTTTTTGTGCTGTTAGCAAACATGGCTCATTTCCTAATATACTCGTATATATAATTTTCAGCAAAATACAGATAGATAACTGTTTAATAAATTTATATGTTTTATGCAAGGCCGCAAAAATAAATAATTATGATTGAAGTCAAGTCAAGTTTCTTGCTGTTATATAAACTCTTTGAAAACATTTATTGTTTAAAATATTTTATTCACAGTAAATTTTTCAAGTATAGTGAAATAAGCCGTATTTGCAATTCGCCTCATTTGAGATTCGTTTTATATCTCTTTTTTTACATTGAACGAGTAATATTTTGTGGGTATAATTATAAGTTTTTCTACTCACGAAACATTTTTCATCCTCAGTGCCGTACAGTTTTCTTTGCACTTATAAGCAAGCACCTGCTTAATTCTGCTAACCTCCACCAGCGGGAAACGACGATTCACGTACGCTGAAAATACGTTGTCATATTAGAAAAAGAAATATCAAATGAAAATTCCTAAAGCGCTATGAGCTTTGAAGTTGTTCAAACCCTCTATTTCATTCTATATTTTCCCCTCGTTTGAGCACAATTAAAACAGATCATCGGTTTTCGTAACTTTATTTATATAGTTTTAATGGCTACATACCCTTTATCACCAAAAGGTTTATTGCTTTTATATTCATACGTACTTCAATATTCCAGGAGTCAAAAATACTTCCATAATATAATATATTAAAAATGGCAAAGTAATTAACACCTCGTCAGCAAATTAGAGATAAACATATTGAATCATAAAATATTTTCATGTAAATATAGCCTTAATAAACATATCTGCCCGATTAAAAGGATTAATTAATTTTCCCTACTGTCAATCCATGACGAAATAATAACACTGTTTTCATGCGTATTTTCACAAATATATAAATTTATTTATAAAACAGCTCAAAATATTGTAACATACGAAACCGATCGTGGTTTTTTAAAAATACATTTGTGGAATTAAGTTTAAAAGGTGTTATTTCAATTAATAGGCTGTCGAAAAAGTCGAATTAATTTTTTTCTGTATTTTTTAAATGTTGTTAATGTATTACATATTTATTTCTTTTAACCATATCCACTCCGATAATCCGTGAAGATTGTTTTCGACTTTTTTTACGAGTTACAACTGCCAGTTATTACCTCAACAGTTTCGGGTTCATGTCCTGGCGACAATACATTTGAGAGTACATTTGAAAAAATTTGCGACCAGAACGGGCCTTGAACCCGTGACCCCCGATAGCTAGGCGTACGCGCTATCCAAACGAGACGGACATTACATATAACGTACAAAAATTAATCAATGAATTATTGCGCACTTTATTTGGCTTTTATCGTCTTTCAGTGAATTTTATACAACACCTCGTTCATAAAATGGCCTATCATTATCGATGTAAAACTGAACATAGTGCAGATTTACAGCCTCGTCTGAATTGATCTATACACCACGCAGCGGGATTTGAAGAGAGCGAAATACGTGGAAGTCTGACGGTGCAAGGTCAGTTAAGTATAGTGGGTGTAACAATACACCCCATTAAAGCTCCGATATTTTGACGGATAAACAAACGTGTGTGATGGAACAGTTATTTTACAATTTACGAACTCTGGACGTTTCTCACTTAGAGTTCATGAGAAACCAAAATATCGAGCTTGCTAGTTGTTCTTTTTCTGAAAGTAAAACAGTAAAACTCTTCTAAATTATAAAAAAAAATCAAACTATACCAGTGTTTGTAATTATAAATTTATAATGAGAAAATACCCATAAAGATGGTGTTTTATTACACTTATAAAAATTATAAACTATTTTTCATTTAGGAATACCTTTTACCGTTTCACATTAAAGCTTTCTCTATCATGAGATTGCAATTTTCATAAAATAATGCAATTTTTGAATATTTTAATAAAACATTCACGACATCATGTTATTCCTGAGCTTCGCAACGTAAATTTTAGTGATATTCAATATGCGTCAAGAAGAACAGCCAATTATAATCTGTTAGTAGTTCATTATACACGAAAATATAATAATAGAATATACGTAATATATAAATACTATTGTATTTAAATAATCTAATAATTACAATTAATTATACTCCACTTGTATTTAACTTAACCTAAGTTCATGAGTGAATTCTACAAATCGCAAATCAAATATCAATTTGAGTGGTTAGTTTTAATTTGAGACCGATATCCCTGTTATTCTAAATCAGACGACTTGATAATGCAAGCTTCTGCATCGCATCAGTAAATCAGGACGTTGCGTGTGATAATGCGAACATACTTACGTCGAATACAGTCTAAAAATTTCATTACTAAATTTGTCGAGTTTTTTAATTTATATAAAAAAAACTACATATTACAACATCTACGACATAATACAAAAATATTTATTGTCGATTCACGCAGGTATTTCAAAATGTTATGAAGGAGACTAAGTTACGGGTTCAATATCACTAATCTATTTTCATAAGGCTATGCGTGAATTTTTTTTATTGGAAAATGTGAAATATTTTTTTTAATGCGCGTGTTTACATACGTACGTTTAGTGCATGTTATGGGAAATAGTAAACAAATTCTTCATTTAGAAGAAAGGAATAACGCATTATTAATAATATTTTAGGCTACTGATCATATAACAATGGTTAAATGACGTGTTATTGTAACACAGTCCCCAGGTTCAAGTCATAAGAAAACCGGCACCTCGTAGCTGAAGAGGTCCGTTTTCTTCATACGATAAACGATCATTATTATTTATAATCAAATAGAAATGGCTTTGTTATCGCTATCACAAAACCATGATAGTATCCTGTCCAATTATTAACCGAATCAATTAGCGAAGATATATATTCTAATATAAACCAAACTGTGTACCCAATTAGTATTGGGTATCACGAAAGCATTATTTAGTATTTTCACAAAGTACCTAAATATGAAACTTAATATTTATATTATTAGGTTAATTTTCTTCTATCAAATAGAAAAAAATATCTCTAGCAAGTTCTCGCTGTTGAACCACAGCACATTTTTCTGACTGAAAATAATACATAAGAAATACTCAGTAAGTATCGTAATGACTTATATGACTGTGTGGTTTAATCCCATTACGAATTGATAACGCCGTGTTCAGTAAAAGTAGCTAGACGATCTTGAAACTTGGGTTTTCTTTAACACTTTCAAAAAAAAAACGTTACCGATGTTATACTACGACTTATGGCCATACGTTTTTAATCTTGCGAATTAGGTCAGCAAAGCGACGTGTTACAAAAAAATAGGACAGAAGGCCGGAGTCGGAAAGCTTTTAGCTTTTTTATCCACGTTACAGGACGGTGAAAATTGTCAGCGACCTATTGAAACTAATCGTTGTGGAGCTGTCAAACGATCGGATGCGCATCCGAGAACATCTTGGTTTGACGATGAACGAATAAAAAGAGCAAGCTCCGTCTATATTTTAAGCCAGTCTACTTTTTTCCACGAACGATTGAACAACATTAACTTCAGTTCACAATCTTGATAACCATTTAACCATAGAACTCGTGTAACTAAAAAAACTTATTTTTTTATGTTCCGTATCTTAAAAACATGCTCATTAGTGTTAGGATTGTCAAAACAAGTACAATGTGATTCGTAATATATTTAATTATTTATCGTAACTATTATTTTAACATCAGAACAATAAAAATTGGTATGATTATATTTAAGACATATCTACTCAATTAACTAAATACACACAATACTGAAGAATGTAAAAGCGATTTTTTTGTAAAAAGAATTAAAAAATAGTTTAAAATGATACATTCTATAATTATAGATTATAAAAGTTCTTCGCGTAATTATTCGAACAAAAATATTCGTATATTGAAATGCTGACAAGCTAAAATATTTTCTCTGACAATGGGTAATCCCATTTGTTGTAAATAATACCTACACTACCGACCGAAGAGTGATACGCAGCAGGCGGTAACCTTGTGTTCCTTGTTTATTATACGAGTAGATGTAGGCTATTCAGAAGCGAAAGAATAATTTAGTGACTTGGGGCAAGTAAAACATTTTATAAATCTTTTGAGACGCGTAATCGTTTTAAATTATTTTTGTTCATTGTTAAGCTATTTCCACTATAATTAAAGATACATATTTTTTTGTATGTTATTGGTTTAAAAAGAGAATAAACTTTCACTGTGATACGATAAAACGAATTCAAGCAAATACATTTTATTCCGTGCCTACGCGTGAAAGCGTAACAATCACAAAAAGAAAAAGCCTTCTTTCAAAATGAAATAATCGTAAAAATAGAATTACTTTATTCTCTTGTGTCGTTGTCATCAAATATAACACTTCAGAGACACAGTTTCTACACATTTTGAACAATTTCAGGAACGTAAAAATGAAAATAAAAAAAATTCGTGCTTTTATAAAAATATTAAAATGGTTTCATCGGAAGCTGAAAAAACTGTCCAAACAAATATTTTTGCATGGTTTCTATACGAGACTACATTTAATATGACGGTAAAACATCAATCAGTCTGCTATGAGAGCATTATATATCATCCATCATATTCATCACATTGACGAAGAAAGCTCGGTACTTATTTTCTAATGATAGTAGTGCCGAGTCAGTTGCATGTCAGCGGCGGCCTGCGAACCATCTGGGAGTGGCTTCATGATAAAATTTATAGTATCACCGTTTTGTCAGACTCTCAATTATGAATAGAAAGGTGAGTAACCATTTAAACCCAGTAATCAAACTACTTTAATTTCATTGTTACCAAGAAAAGATTTCATGTATCGTTTAAGAAACATTCAATAAATATTAGTTTATTTATTTAGAGAATTTATCTACTCGAGCGTCACAAAAAAAAGGAATTTTCTTAAATCAACGACCATTACCATTATAAGTAAACAAAAGTAAATTAATTCAGTGAACATCTTTTACATGGAACTATGGGAGCAAAGACATCTCACTAATATTTTACAAAGTGTAAAGAAATGTATAAAATGTATTTATTGTAGTTTGTAACGCATCGCGTTCAGCACACAAATCGTTAAAATATGCTC
Source organism: Rhyacophila sp. Rhy_31_5 (assembly GCA_036584685.1). NCBI lineage: Eukaryota > Metazoa > Arthropoda > Insecta > Trichoptera > Rhyacophilidae > Rhyacophila > Rhyacophila sp. Rhy_31_5. Next base: position 1,097 of record JAPMAG010000071.1, on the reverse strand, counting down.
AATAAATTCATCAAATAAAAACCAAATAATCAATTATTAAAATGTTTTAATTGAATTTTTAAGAATATTTTTTGTACACAGTATTTTTCATCTTATTTACAAAAATGATTTAGATATCGCCTGTCATTATATTGTTATTTTACCCATGGAATGTACTTCTAAATGCATATCTACAGATATTTTTGAAATAGGAGATTTTTTTGCGTTGAGCATTTTTTGTTTCGTGTATTGTAAAAATAAACAAAATATATGAAATTAATAATAATTTTTCTCGGGCAAAATACCATTTTGTGATAACGAATCCCTATAAGAAGAGTCTGCGTTTAACTATTTCACCGTAATAAATCATAATCTATGAAACGTTTAGATTGTTTGCGCTAGGCAAAAAAAATACAGATAATATTTGAATTGGTGACGTACACAGTGAGAAATTCCAATGCATTGTTTATATCCGTTCTCAACATTCAAAGTAGATTCATAGTTTTGTCTGTTTCACTACTATTATCCATAAAATTACTTCTTTTAAATTGCACTTTCCTCGGGTTATGATTAATTAATATATTTAAAAGAGATTTCCTGACGTCGCCTCAATCAACTTGTATATAGCATCTATCAAATCATAACAATGTGTAAAATTTATTTTTGTATTTATACTATAGAATAAATAGATTAATAAAATATATCGTAAAGGAGTATTACATTAAAATAAATCTGTATTATTAACCTTTACAAAGCACATTCTTCAATATTTAAACGATATAATTAAAAAAGCATTTACGTAAATTTTAATCTTCTAGTAACGTCAAAATATGATTCTAAATAGAATGCATTGAGCAAATTGGCCAAAAAAATAACGAAAAGACGACGGATTATCCAGTATTCAATAAATCCGTTCCAACAAAATAGAGTTCTTTTTTCATATTATAAAGCATATTTGTCTAGAAAATTGGAAATAATAATGATCGCTGTTCTCAGAAATAAGCGATACATAAAAATTTATAAGGCATATATGAAATACTACACAATTTTTATACTCGGTTCTTATATAGGGTTTTCCAATAAGAGGTGTTATTTTGATATTCAAATGATTATTATGG
>JAPMAG010000070.1:0-20440 GCA_036584685.1 Rhyacophila sp. Rhy_31_5 | reverse complement strand
TTAAGCCAAAAATGCCGAATTATTATCGAAATTCAGCTTTAGATTTTAAAAAAAGAACGATCTACTAAGCTTGTATTGAAAATAAAAAAAAGCATTAAACGTCCATTCTTATGATTTTCTTTAATTAATATATCATTAATTACCGTGTTTTCACATAACAAATACATCCTTTTAAATTTTTCAGAATCCATCCAACCCTAAAAATTCTTATTGTAGTTTGATTGAAGTTTTTAACAATGCCATATTAAACAATATTATTGTAATTAACACGTTCGAAAAAAAATTACAATATTATTGAATAATAAATATCTTGTGAGATTTTTTACTGCCTCCAACTTTCAAACGCGTTTTTCTCAGTTTGATAGTTTTGGGGTTGGATGACTTGTGCTTGACTAGATCCAATTAACTACATATGCTTTTTTAAATTTTCTATTCGCCGAAAAAATGATACCTATACCACTACGTAAAATTTTGTATGAGAGACTATTACGTTATTGGCTCTGGTTTCATCCATATATTTTTTAATTTCTTTCGCCATGGTAAACCAAACATTGCTTCATGGTATGTAAGTATGCATGTATCTCAAATTGTTAAAAAATAACGACCAACGTTTTACGTAATAGGTCAAATTTAATATCGTCTACCTCCCGGTAACACATATTTTTTATCTTCTGCATCTTGCCGCGACGCAATGGCGTAACACTAAACAGGTATACTAAGCTAAAAGTGCTTCCTTCTTCCAGGATATAATTACTAAAATATCTTATTGCCGAATCACCATACACAGATATCTTTTCCGCATTCCCGCAAGTCGCAAAGTAGCAGTTACGCATTTTTTGTTTGATTTATTAGATTCCGCTCATACGTAAATGTACTTGCAGTGATGTCATATTTTTATTTATAACGTCCAATAATAATAGGTTACAATTTATGTTCCCACATTAAAATCCTAGACCTTTGCGAAGTGGAATTGAAAATTAGTCTATATTTTGCATAAGCGAATAGCAGTCTTCACAAACTGGTTCACGCTATGACGCCATAATGTTGAAAAAACGGAGGAAGTACCCACTAGATCAGTGTTTGCCAAACGTTTTTTATTTCGCGGCACACCAAATAAAAATGTCTTAAAAAAGAATTGTACCTTATAAACATGAATAAAGGAAATCATAGTGTAGGTAATATATTTTTTAATATTTTATCAGTATATATCGACCCTGTGTAGGTAAAAAGGCATAATCCTCAGTTTTTGAAAATTTCAATGTACACAACTAAATATACGTTCCGTCAGAAGGAATTAAACCAAAAAATGCTGAATTATTATCGAAATTCAGCTTTAGATTTTTAAAAAAGACCGATCTATTAAGTTTGTATGGATAGGGAAAAAATATTAAATGTCAATTTTAATGATTTTTCTTTAATCACTTTCTCAATTATCAAACCAGGAAAATAAAACACCAATTTATTGGTCATCATGCATTACAACTTTGTGTAAATGTGACTTTGACTAAAAATCATAAAAAAACTTTTTTGTGCCTTCTGTAAAATTTGTTCTGTGAGGGTTACTCCCCTTTACCTAAATACGGTCGATGTGTAGAAAGAATTCTGTCAAAATTCAGCTCTAAATTAAATAAACAAATACGTAACTCCTCACCTACTATCTGTAACTACTCTGTTTTTTTTTTTATTTCTTTTTCGCGAACGCTGAAAACCCAAATTTGCAAAAAGACGACCATCCAAACGGTAAAAGAGATTTGATTGTTGTTGTATGCATGTAATAGGCATTATTTAAAATGAACAGTTTCGAGGCTTCTACCTTCATGGCACACAGTTTGGCAGACACTGCACTAGATATACTCGTACATTTGAGCTATGTAAGAATTTTTCAAGTCTATATATTAAAATGTTGCAAACACAAGAGTTTAACGTGTCTTTCAAAAACAAAAATATTGTTTTGTTAAATGCTGTATAAATAAATTGCAAGAGTTAATCACGACTTGAAACGATTAAAACACATACATTTTCCAAGGCGTTTGTTAATTAATATACTGTCTTTCTTTTTGCTAACCATGTCACACCCCTTAACCCAAGGGTAGCCAACCTATGGCGTATGTGCCAAATGTGTCGCATTAGATGATTGTATGTGGCGCATTGCATCCTTGTGTCTACATTATTACTCTATTTTTATTAACTCCAACTATGAACGTAAGAAACTAGAAAATATGTTTGAAGTGTACGACGCACATCTGAGGTCATATGTGAAAAAATAGCGCATGGTATGTGAAGGGTTGGCCACTCATGCACTTAACCGAAACATATAGAGCAAGGGTACCCAAAATTTTTGAGGCTGAGAGCTAATTTTAATTTTCGTGGCGATCGACTTCTAACAAGAATCGTATAAGATTTTTTACTTCACACAAAATATCGTCAAGTTTATTAAAATAAACCGCTTCACAAACAACCACGACTCTAGCAAAACCAATACGTCATATGGCCGGGATATTAGTTTTTTCATCCATGGTTGTAAATTTAAAATATGAAAATAGTATTTATAAATTTTGTTTCGCGGTCGACTGGTTGGGAACCCTTGTCATAGAGTATAGACGCCACAACATGTTGCCTCCACGAGTCCTGGTCGCTGGCCAGTCTTTTTGCGTTATACCGTGTGATACCCTTTCATCTTGTTAACCTTGTCAAATGGCCCATTGTGGTGTCGATAGTTCACATACAATCCAATAAGCAACATGATTAGCAGAAATCAAGCCACAACCAACGATCCCTCTAATGTGTGCGCATGTGCGGCCGCACACCTATTGAAAATTCTGCGCACACATCATAAAGAAAAGAACTTGTAACCATATTTTTTTTGCGCAATTATATATGCATGAATATGTTGATGGGCCGCACACACCATGAAAAAATTAGGGGGAACGTTGGCTACAACCCTAAATCTTTAGCTAAATCATGATTTTCTTCAACTTCTAAAGACAGAATAATTTCACTGGCGTCATTATGATCCACCAACCTTTCATTTTCATTTTCTTTTATTGCATTTCATTTGACCTGCAAATTGTATTTTAAAGTCATTCGAATTAACATTTGCAAATAAATTCACTTATGAAAAATGTATGTGGTGCACCATTTTCTTTGATTCCTTAAGTACGTGCTTACTTCGTTTAAGAGTTTATTCACCACTGGTCGCATTGGTTTTCTTTGCATTGATTTTTAAACAAGTTGAGTTTTTGTGCAACCTGTCAACGATCTCTTGAACATCCTTAGTAGACCGATCGAATGACAGCGTAATCTTATAAAGTATTCTAAAACAGTCTTGTTCTTTTAACCACAGTTTTCAGAATTGTCGAAATGCTTGGTGGAAATTTGTATATGAAACCGAGAAAAATATATGGAGCTAAGAAAAGCGTTTAGCTACGTGCACCATTGACACCGGCTCGTTATGCTTGTAATAAATAATTCGAATCGCAGGTAGATGCATTCCAATCATCTGTTCTCCCGACAGAGCGAGAGGGGTGTATTGTCGTTCCACACTACGCACGTATTCATACAAAACTTTATTTGCGGTCAGTGGTGTTGCTTTGCGGCATACGTCTTAAATATTAATTGAATAATTATGAATTATTTTAATTGTCGCTATTATTTGTAAAATAAATTACGCAGATAGTTTTCAATATCATAATGCTAACCACTTATAAAATAATAATATTTTATTAATATTGATGGTTCTTTTTTGTATTAGTAACACGTTTCATCAGAGTAATAATTGAATTAAAACTGATATTCAATTAAAAATATTCTTGAATCAGATTATTGGTTACATAAGTAATGTTATAAAATGGCGCTATGAACCATTCGGGTTCATGGCCGACTGCGTAGCCATTTATGTCACTAGATTTCTATCTACAGTTGGTAACATTCAAACTTTATTTCTCGTGATTTTATTCATCCACCTCTTGCGAGGGCGGTTTAGGAATCGAGTGATTTCCAAAGTTTCTTCATTTACCTTTTTGAGAATTCTAAATTATTGTACCTAATAATGTCCCGCTCACTTGAGTCTTCTTGTCGTCACCGCGTGTGTTTATTAAGCTTAGTGTAAAAAGCAAACATAGAACAATAAAAATATATAGATACGTTGAAACGTTTAATATTGGTGTTACTAATTAAAAACGATAATATATATATATACATATTACCGTATCCGCTCAGAAACAAAGCATAAAGATCCTCACAATATGAAGATTGTTTTGATATTTTTTTATTAGTAATAATTGTCAGTGATTACCTTGACCGATTTGATTAATCTCCTGGTTTCAAATGCACATGAAAAAACTCATGCAAGTTTCGCCAGCTATGGGATTGGAATAACAGACCCTTTTACCCGACTTCCTTACGAGGGCGACAATTAATATTGTAGTTTACCTAAACGCAGGCATCAAAAAAGTTTTTCCATATAGATTACATTCGTTTTTTTTATAAAATATATTTAAATCTTCAAAACATGTGTACTTTTTGTTTAGAGTAAACTTCGTCTTCAACACTATTGAGTATAAATCACATCGTAACGAATTCTGAAATATCGAAATCTTTAATATTGTATAAACGTACAAGATTTTCATGAAAATTGAACAAAGCGTAAAACGTACAACGCAAACACGGCAAAAAGTAAATATTTCACTACACGTATAATGTACGAAGTGTGTTCAGCATGTGTTGAAAATATATGTTTAAATACTCGTATAACAGAAGAGAACAACTTTCCAACTATGTATTTTTATGATCTCACGATGTTTGCTCGAACGGAATTCAATCTGTATATATTTTTTACTTTTCAGAAACTGTTTATTTTACGTGTATACTTCATTCAGAAGTGTGATATGATTATATTCTTAACAATTCTATTCATAGGCTGGCAGTATTTATACAGTCAGTGTACAGTAATTTTAAATTACGCTATAGATACAAATAATTGTTTTTAATATACATATGGACCGTATTTAGGTAAAAGGGAATAACCCTCACAGAATTTTTTTTACAGGAGGTACAAAAAACGCATTTTAATAACATAAAAAGTCAAAGTCACATTAACACAAACACACTTGACGTGAATGATTACCGATAAATTAGTGTTTCATTTTCCTGATCTGATAATTAAGAAACTTATTAAAGAAAAATCATTAAAATTGACGTTTGACGTTTTTTCTATACACAAAAACTTAATAGATCAGTCTTTTTTCAAAATCTAAAGCTGAATTTTGGTAATAATTCGGCATTTATGGCATAATTCCTTTTGACAGAACGTGTAATTTAGTTGTGTACATTGTAATTCTCAAAAGCACTTTTCAAAAAACCGAGAGTTACATACTTTTGTCTAAACAGGGTTGATATATATTGTGAAATAAAAAAATACATTAACTAAACATTATGATGCAATGATAAATCGTTAATAGTCCCTACAGCCAAACAATAGAATTTATTTACAAAACACTTGCTACCTAACAAATTCCTACTAAAGCTTAATCGTCCATATAACAATAAGTTACTTATTTTTACCTACTGCACTGAAAAATATTTATGAATGAAATGCATCTTTGCCCTCGTACACGACCGTAAAATATATACGCATTTCTTTCTTTCACGTGCCTGATATACCCAAGAGCAGAGAGACAACATTAAAAGTGCAGTTGCGCATACAGAAATGAAATTGTAAAATACTATACAGAGCAAAAAATGAACATGCAATAAATACTATTATCTCTCTTTATTATTATTATGTTTGTGTAGGAGAAAACGAGATATAGGTATATAATTTAATATATGTTGTACATATTCAGAGAAAAAAAAACTAAACTTTAAACTTCCGGAATCGGTTTAATCCCACCTTTTCTCTCTTTGGAAACAAAATACTGTTACTACAATATTATTGATGACAATGCTAAAAATATGAGTCTTTTTGTTAATACTAGATAATTCTTCGGTTTTGAACCATATTAACATAAAGATTACTTTATTCACAAATTAAGCAGTCATTAACAATCACAATCCATTTTGAGATTTGTCCATATCCGACTGTTCTCCCTTCACCACAAATTCCTCTGCTGCTTTAGTGTCTAGGATACTGTCTCTTTCCAGATACTCCACTATGTTTTTATAGGTCACCATTCTATTTTCTTATTTTTTACTCCAAATTAATGTTATCTATGTCATCCCTGCGGATCGATTCACCAACGCCATAAAGTGATTATAGACTCTTTTTAAAAAAATACCACCACGGAGCTATCAATAAAATATATCGACCCTGTTTAGGCAAAAAGGCATAACCCTCAGTTTTTTTGAAAAATGATTTTATTTAAGAATCATAATTTACGCAAGCCGAAAGTGCCGAATTATTATCGAAATTCAGCTTTATATATTGAAAAAAGAACGATCAACTAAGTTTGTATGGAAAGGAAAAACGTTCAATGTTAATTTTAATAATTTTTCATAATAAATTTCATTATCAGATCAGGAAAATGAAATGCCAATTTATTGGTCATCATGCACTTCATGTTTATGTTAATGTGACTTTGACTAAAAATCGTTAAAACACGTTTTTTGTGCCTCCTGTAAAATTTGTTCTGCGAGGGTTACTTCCTTTTACTTAAACACGGTCGATATGTATTCATAATGTATTGTTGATTTATTACAAATATTAATCAATTTGCTATTTATCCAGAAAAAAACAAATAGAACCCGTTATGATAGTTTACTTTCGTGAGAAAAATGGATGTTACAACAGAGTTTTTGGTAGTTTATTTAAGTGTTTACGTTTGGTGGAAATTAGATAAGCAATTGATTTTAGGGAACGGACCATGAAGCCTCTCATCACATCCAAAGTGAAGATGACTTGGCTTGATAATGTGCTGAGAATGCCTGAATCGCATCTCAACCGGACATGCCTCTTCTTCAAGCCAACCAGATTCCGTCGTCCCGGGAGAATGCTGAACACCATATACAGGATGTATTCGGCGGAGTTGCGGGACGTCGGTATGACATCGGAGTATGCAAAAAGAGAGGCAGCACGTGGTGTCTAAATGAATCATAACAGGTATAAGCAAAGTTTTCAACCAATAAATGAGTTATCAACCAATTTGTTTGTTAGATCAACCGTTTCTCTGATAGTACGACATTTGACCTAATTAATTGTGCCAATTTTAGAAATTTCGCTCCCAAAAGCGCAACAGTCGTGACGTGATACGGTTAAAAAAAGCTTGCAAATTCGAATGATTCATTCATAAAAAACTGCTGTGAATAATAATTTGTTATGAATAAAATTGTCAAACATTTTTATAGCTATAAATTCAGTTTTAATTGTGTGCCGCGCCCAATGCCAACTGAATATCCTGTCTCCCACGCCGGTTGATTATCATTTTCTTTGTCCGGATAATAATAGAAATTCCGTTCTATGGATTGCTATGGCAATGAATGGTTTTTATCAACTAAATTCTAATGAAATAGGTAAGTGAAAACTAACATTTTGTAGTGAAAACTATTATCTGCGAAGCGTGAACAGGAAATCATAGCAAAAAAATCATTGACGTAATCAAAACAATACCAAATTAATTTGTGTCTATCCAAAAGTGATGTATGACCGTTTGTTATAATATACTCTTTTCTCAACACATTTTAATACTTCTAATTTGTATCGATGTAGGCGGAAACGAAAGAATATTTCGATAGTGACAGAATATTTTCCTATCAAACAGCATATCGATTAACACGAAAAAACTTAATGCAATTTAGCTGTCGCATTATCACAACCCAATTGTAAATCGTTTATTATTTAATTATCCTTCTTTTGGCTAGGCTGAAATATATTTTAAACAATAGACCAAAATTTACCGCTTGCCGAATATCAAACAAATGGGATCATCCGTTGTCAAATAAGAAAAATTATCAATCGCTAGGCAAAATATTTTAAAAATTGTTGTGCAAGCTATGAACTTCAAAGGATCATGGCGCATAATATTAATAATAATAATAACTATAATAATCAAATGCTAATAAATGCGAGACTCACAGCTGTCTCAGTCAAAGCTATATTCCGACTTTTTAACGCTTGTATACTAACAGTGCTGGTTTATGGTAGCGAATCATGCTACCTTAAAAAGACCGAAAATAGTCGCACACTGAGCTTAAAAAACAGATACCTGCGGAAAATTTTGAGGATGCAGCGGTACGACTGATCGCCGTTATACTGGCAAAAGGAGTTAAGTCAAAAACTGATGTCGAAAGTTTGGTAGATTTTCGCGCGCTCTATTGTCTGGTAAAATAAGCTTAGCCATATTGCTTGTACTTAAAAATGTCACTACTTGTTAGGTCAATATTGAATTACTGGCAAACAATTTAAACCGATTAAAAATTATTTTATATGTATACAGTCCCAGTTGCCTTAACATATTAACATAACAGTAGTTATGCCAACACGGAGGGAAATGATAATATTCAATATAATTGTCTCGGCTATCGATATCTTCCACCTGAGTAAGTTTGACTTTAACTTTCTTAATTAGATCAGAAAAATAAAACACTAATTTATCGGTCATCATGCACTTCAAGATTGTCTTAATGTGGCTTTAACTAAAAATCATTAAAACATGTTTTTTGTGCCTACTGCAAAATTTGTTCTGTGGCGGTTACGCCGATTTACCTAAATACGATCGATATGAAATGGTGCGATAAAGGAACGAAGAATCCAGCCTTTCATCAGATTCAAAGTAGGAATATGAGACGTTGAACTTCGGCTTGGTCACTTGCTAAAAATGCTTGAATCCCGCGAGCCTGTTGAATAGAATCTACAGAATTTATTCGGTGAAGTTATGGGATGTCGGCGTGGCAAGTAATGATGGAAAAAGCAGGTTAGCGATAAGGACTTGTGGAGGCAACAAGATGTCCATATGTTCCGGTTGAGGAATATGTCATCGTTGATGAAGAAAAGAGTATATATTAGTATTGCATAGACTTCATTCGATACTGCCCAACGACTCTCGGTTGATTTCTTTTAAGTTTATTTTGACTCACTCGAAATACAAGTGATGTTGTTATCGCGGTGTATAAAAATCTACACATGTAATGCGTCACTTATGGCGTATACGTCATATGACATTTTATTGTCACATGAAGTAACGCACCGGGAAAATAGTATTATCTTATCAAAATATATCAGTTCATAATGTCGTCATAAAATCGGTACGGAAAAGAAAACACCTTCCTAAAGAAACGCAAGTTATTTCAAATTCCACAGGTATAATCAAAGTTCTCCGTGACAATTTGAATCCAAAGAATACTTTGACTAGTTAAAGAAAAACAATGATTTCGCATCCGTACTAATGCTAAGCTCCGCGAGCAATATAGCCGCAATGACAAAGAGACTCAGATGGAAAGATTATGTTGTGAGGTGAGACAAATTTAGAACTCCAGTAGGCACTCGGCCCGTCGACAGCCCAGGAATCAGATGGGCGGATAACGTAACTAGCGATGCAAAAATGTTGAGTGTGAATGATTGGAGAGAGAGCGATACACAGATAGGCCTGGAAAAAGATTATGCCGTCGGCCATGGACCTGAATAGATCGCCATATTTAAAATAAATTTAAAAACAAAGTCAAAGCGCATAATTATGTAAAATTGCAAAATAATTTGATTAACTATATATAAACTTATTGTAAAAATACACTTGATGATTTCCATGGCTTTATAAAATCGTTAAAGAAGAATTATAAAATATTACCAGGCGCCCGAATAGAAAAGAATTATATAAAACATGTTCTCATTTAATTTTAGTAGTAATTAAGAAATAAGAAATATGCATGTATCTACCAGGACCACAGAAATCGTTTGAGATGTTTATAATAACAATATTAAGGAGCTTTGATATTATAACTGTGAGGTAAGTTTCCTGCGACGTTGCGTTACACAGTGTCGCCCGCGGAAATTTCATGATTTTTCAATTCTTTGCAGTTTATTTACGCGTAAATACATTTTACGATCAGCTGTATTTACTGTAAAATCATACACTTGATGATTTCTATAGCTCAATGTGGTAAAACCGTTCAATAAAATTTCACCAGGCGCCCAGAATAGTAAAGAGTTATATAAAGCCTGTCCTTGTTTCATTTTTGAAGTACGTTACAAATAAGAAATATGCATTTATCTACCAGGAGCACAGAAATCGTCCGAGATGTTTATAATAACAATATTATGGTGATTTGATATTATTAAGTGTGAGGTAAGTTTCCTGCGACGTTACAAAGTGTCGCCCGCGGAAGTTGCGACGAGACGTTGTCTGAATACAAAGTGAAATAAATCGTACAAATACCTATTCACTCTTCTTCTGCAATTTCTCGTTGTAGATATGAGATGTTATACGACGCTATAAATATGCATTTTATGAGAGCCTAAAGGGTGGGCAGTTATGCAATTCTGAAAGTTATACTTTAAATTGTTATCACAACAATCTGAAGTTACTACATTCCATCTGAAGCCACAAGCATGCAAATTGTGATTTAATTTTTATGAACAGTACACTGTCATCTATTTTGATGTAATGTCTCTCCAGTATAGTTTGCAAATTATAGTAACAACATAAAAGAAATAATTTACTCCCGGAATGGTATATAAATTATCAATACACCGGGAGATATTACCACAAGCAATGATTTATATATTACAAATATAAGTAATTAAGACAGAAAATAAATAGGGATAGAAGAGAACCTAGTACATAAAAAAAAAATCGCTCATATCTTTGATGGTATGAAAACTCTGTTGTGTGTGTTTAAGAAGCAGTTCAAGACACATTACATCGGGTCAGGGGTGGGCTGCCAATACATTAACAAGATAAATCTCAGAGCTATTGGTATTCATGGACATCGTTGAAAGCATTGATCACAAAAATATTGCGATGAATGCTGTTTTTAAAATTTAGCAAAAACATTTTCCTCTATTTCGCAACTTTTCATCGAATCAAAATGTTAATTTGGAAAGCATCAATGATGGCTTGGTTAACTATTATTTACACTTTCTCAGATTGCTTGTTTCATGTTTGTCTTACGATTTATTTTTATATATTAAACTTGATTTGCAGAATCAAGAGGGTCACTTGGTGATCCGCGGGTCATAGGTTGCGACGGCTGGTTTAAACCATCTATATATGAAATTGTGGTAAGGCAGTATTTGATATGAGATTATTTTTTGTAAATTTAACAAAGGTCACCTACTCTAGTATGAATTAGCAAGAAGCTTGCATGAACCCTCTCCAACCTATTTCTTTGTTAAGAATGAAGTCTATTAACACTTGACATGTCAAATAACCATGTGTGGGTTTTTCATCAGCTGGGGCGGTCGAACCCACGGATACAAAGATTTACAAGCGAATTCTCTGCGATACATTTCTATATGTATAATTTTTTATTATATTTTTATACGTCGCGTCATGGCGTGGACATATTAACCAATCAGTTGTTATGCACTTAGTATACGGGTAAGAAAACGGAGTGTGTCATATTTACATTTGGATTTGTATTTCGAGCAAGTATTGACAAGTTAACTGGTGCGATTGCATTACAGGGAAAATCATATCAACGGGTCGCAAATTGCAACAGCAGTCTGGCAATGATGATGCACCTTGTGGGTTCTGATGCGGCCCAGATGCCGGAGGCGGCCGCTAGTGCGTAATGCACCGCTGGGCTGGCCAATCTGCGTCCTGCGAAACGTATCGTTATTGAAAATAGTTTACTAAGATACTAAGTAGCTGATGATTGTCAATCTGGCTATTTGCCATACGGATTTATTCCACAAGACGTATTGAATGGTTATGTGAAATAAAACGTTTGTGTTAACTCGTATATGGTAATTTAATTATTAAAAATGCATATTGCAACACAGAAGAGACTAGCACTGATGATTTGCAGTATGTAATTTTATTTAAAATATTGCATTATATCTGTACTTGGGAGGAAAACTACAATATGTCAAAAATGAGACTTTTTCACTATAGAGTCATATTGGTGTTGGTTCCATCGCACAATAATTATGTGTATGTAATATTTCTTTGGTTATATTATTTTCTATAACGAGCGTAACAAGATATACTATGTACACTACGTCGACATTTCGATTTTGCCAAAAATTGACTAGTGTAGTCTCCCAGGTACATATGTGTCCGTTAATTAATTGTCGTCGATTTTCCGTTTACAATAAAACATTAAAAATATATATGCATAGTGGTTATTTATATAGTGTTACGTTCCGGAATTATCTGTTTCTAACAATCTCTACTCAGTCAGTCAAATGCTCTACATGTATCGTGGTGTTATAAGCCCTACTCTATTGGTGGTATCCCGATAGCAGAGTGTCTACTAGAATTCGTCGTGAGAATCATAAATTCATCGTATTTAAAAACATAACCCATTTTCCTCGTCTGATTATTAAATAAATTACTCAAGGAGTCCAGCGTAGGGTACAAAAATATGGTGTTTTTTTGAAAATACCGCTTTTGATAATATCTGTAATCATATGAACAGTTTTTATAATTTCTATGGATACATTCATGTAAATTAGGGGTAGGCAAATCTTTTGGCTGTCAGGCCACATTGCGGATGAAAATTTGACTGCGATAAAAAAAATTAAAACCAATATTTTGGAGCCAAAACGTGTGTTTATTGTGCAATTTAAGGAAAAATGAATATTCGAATGGACAAGATCACAAAACCAACTGAATGTGTTTATTCCCCGGCCCGTAGGCCGCCATTTACATAGACCTGATGTAAATGAAATAATACAGTATGTTTCTGACATTAATAAAGCATAGGAAAAATACTCAAAAACAACAATTAGATATGATGCAGTTACAAGGCCTGCATTCGCGAAAATTGCCACGGGGAAGGCCAAAAAAACTCCATCTGTCATATTTCGGACACAAGAGAGTAGGTAGCAAAATCAATTTTGGAATATTATTAGCGTCAGGCCTGCGATTTGTAAATAAATATTGCGAAAAACCTTTTAAATTGCCCGCATAGAAATCACAATACAAATCTGTCGGATATGTATTATTTGGATAATATTGGTTGAAAGATGGCTGATGTACGTATGTAATAAATCGTGAAAGTATTTCATTTTATTCCACTCATAATGGCGGTTCATAATTTTATCAATAAAATTAAAATAATAACGGAAAATTAGAGACTAAACCATAAAAAATGTATATACCACAGTATATGTATAAAGTCGTTATGCTCAGTTATCTCAAATGTACCTTGATTTTACGGATATAAGAATATCATTACAATCATAATATGAAAACTTATCATTTGGCAAATCAAAAAAACGAGTATTTCATAGATCATACGAGTGAACGAAATTATGACGTGTTTAGTATTATAGCATGTTAAATGGGTAAAGAATACTGTGACGATAAAAGCAGTTATATAAATCAACACGTTTCAAATATATTTTTTTATGTCTAAGTGGCCGACAATAATAATTTTAATACAAAAAGACAGACATATTACTTCTCTAAATTTTTCAATAACTATGAAATATTGAACGAAATTAATATTTACAGACGCCTTCAAATATACCCAAAACAGAAACATAGATTTATAATATATACAATTAATTATAAACCGGAAACATTCGTATTTTGTTGGCGTCGGAGTAAACGTTAATAATTTCTTCAATAATTTCAGTCACATGTAAAAGATTCTCTTATGACAATAATGTTCAAATATGAAAATACCAAATCAAAAATAGTTACGTGAGCGACTTAGAATTGTTCGTATAACATAAATTATTCCCACCCAAAAATTTACTAGTATTTGGATAAAGTATTTACAAGTAGCCTTTAGAAAAAATTAACAGTAGTACATTTTAAAAATAGATAAAATTTTAGTACCTAATCCAAAATGCATTTTACTGTTTTATTATCGACAATATTTTTTGTATTTATTATTTACCGCTTTCGGAATATTGCATAATAAAAAGATTATTATCGATGTGCAAATCGACAATTCCATAAGAAAATAATAAGTACGGGAATTTCGGCATTAATATGGCGATGGCCGGAAATCGGACAATTTCGGCACAATTAATTGCGCCATCAAGATACATTATATTTTTATTGGTAAAACAATAATATTCAATTCGGATATGAATTTATCACAGTAATCTATCGCGAGAATAAATAATATTAAACGTACACACTACAATTGTTATGTATCAAGAATAATTGTGATAGGTAAATAATTTACCTAATTGCCGGTCGCGAACGATTGTTCCAAAACGCAAAAATATTATTTTAATGTGATGGGGTGAATATTCGAACGTCTAACTCGCAAAAAAGTAATTAATGACATGTGACGTTTGAGGTTATCTATTGATTGAAGGCGTTAGAGGATTGACCTCAGTAATAAAAGAAAATTATAAACAATACCTTCAAATGTATCAGTTTCTCCATTTAATATTGATTATATTTAATGAGTACAAAGCAAGTGAATATATTTGTAGCAAAACACGATGTTTACATAGCAAATGTCATGTTTTTTTCGATAGGCGTATTTGTTTATCAACTATTATGAATTAAATAAATTCAATATGATAATGTATATTGAGTATATATTCAAGATTAAATTTAGCAAACTTACCCATTTTTAGCGTCAAAATGTCCAATAGTCGATAAAACTTTCATACACAGAGTAAAAATTTAATGCCACACCAAAACAATAAATTGATATTTTGAACAAAAAGTCCAATTGTATTTGATTTTTGAAGAATAAATTGATATTTAAATACACTCAACGAGATAATAACAATAATACATGGATTTATAATTATCGGTAAAGTTATTAAAACTTTTCACTGTATGATATTGTTTATTTAGCATACATAATATAAAATGTCAAACTTTAAGCATAAATGTTTGCAATTTCAAAGCACAGTTATATTAAATTGTATCACTTCTAGTATATACCAATTAAGTTGTTTGTCCCGATGAATAAAATAATATTTAGAAAATATTAAAAACACGACAGGAGAATATTACGATAACATAATCGACTCAAGAATATCAAAACGAGAACAGGCCCCGCACACAACGACACAAACTTGCCAAAAGCTGGCGCAAGACTGATCCGATCAGGTGAGCGCTGTTGAAAAGAAATGAGAAATTATTGTTCGTCCACGAGCTTCCGTATCGTTCGGGCGCGCTCGGAAACCGTCGGCCGCCTTCGGGCACACATTACAAGGGAAAATTGTATTGTAAAATATTTCGACTCGACAAAACGGAAGGAAGTACCTACCCATAGAGTTTGTTATAGGGCAATAATTATTTTTGAGGTATGTTCGTGAAATGAATTGGTGGTTATACAATGCAAAAATGGTATTAAACGCACATACAAGTATATTATATAATATATGCATGTTTTTTGAAAGGGTCGTCAAACATTTGATACAGAATATTATATATTTTTTTGATTTTCAATTGAAATAATATTTTGTACACTTTAGAGCAGTGGTCACCAAACGGTCGCTCGCCAGCACCATTACGGTAGCTCACGTAGGATATTTTAACATTTTTTTTAATAATTATTTTTATTCTTACTCACTTTCATCTCACATTTCACTACTACAACAAAAGTTAACATTTTCTGTGCCAGACATAATGACACAATCTGGAAAACTGTTTTAAGCAAAAATAGAACCTTAATATTACTTTAAAAATTATATTGAATGTTTCTTGGTTATGACTATGTTTTTAATGATCATATTATAATCATATCTGTAGGTTTTCAGATTTAAAATCGTCCAAAATATTAAAATTTGTCTATAAAACAACGTTTTAAGCTGTGCGAGTTAACTCGCTTCTGCCACTTAACTGGTTAAAGATATTTTTCAATCATTTTTTTTTCATGAATAAATAATTGAAATACGCATTTTATGTTTTATTGGAAGTCCAATGTCATAATTTATTTTAAGTTATAAAATAATATTGTGTATGGTATGATAAAAAATATAAAGAAGGAATATGTGTAAGTAGCTCACCAGACAATTTCAATTTCCGAAAGTAACTAACATCCTTATTGAGTTTGGCGACCACTGCTTTATAGTAAAATTGTATCTCATTAACCTGTCCAGGAGTCTTATTAGGTTAGTGCAAAGGTTATCAAAATATGGCCCTCGGGCCAGATCCGGCCTTCCAAAGGCTTTCATCCAGCCCCTATATTTGTTTACACATGCAATATAAATTAATGTTCTAATAGAATTTCAATAAGAATATTTTTCGTCCAACCACCAATGTTTTTAAAAATTTCAATCCGACCCATTTCTCAAAAAGTTTAGTGACTTCTGGGCTAGTCGATAACGCGTATGCCGCGTAAGTCATGGGTTCAACTGCCGTAGCTGGTCGCATTTTTTCAAATGTTCATTAATTTATATTGTAGCCAAGACATGAACCCGAAATGGTTGAGCTAATGATTAACAATTATTACTCGTAAAAAATACATGTTAATAAAATCTTCACACTACGAAGACCCCGTGTGCCCTGCCTTAGAGCGTATACGGAACTAAAAAAAATATTCGTTCAATTTTTGAACAAAGTAAGCTCAGTAAACGGTTGTTTTGAGACTTCGTAAGGTGCCATGACTCACAGCCACAGAGCAGCACTGTCAGTATGCAAGCGTTGAAAAGGCGGCATTTAAAATTTTCTTGAGTTTTATTAAACAATTTAAAAACGAGCTATATTATTTACCGTCCCGTTTATATAATGATTGAAGTTAATTTCTAAATAAACCTTATCTTATTTTATAATAATGCTTACTCTAGAACAGCTTTATAAGGTCTGAGATTTGAGAATAAGTTAGAAAAATGGAAATCTTCTGTTATAACCCTTGTTCACATCCGCATAATCGACGTTACTATAAGAAAACGAAGACTGGTTTGGTTTCTAGTTTTCAACTTCACAAAGAGGCCGATTTTTAACACGTCATATTGTAGCGATTCCAGATTCCTCCCTGTCTAGTCTAGCCGGGATTCGAGTCGAAGACACACCCCCGTTTATTCTCGTATCGGGGGTGGCTTATTATTATTGCTTTGTTGTTTATTCCATCTAGTTAACACAAGTAATGCACGTCAACCCCGCTAGAAAAAATCCTAAAAACAGTTTTGCATACAATGTAATCCTATACTCGTATGTAGAACGGCCAGTGTGATAATATTCGACTCGTCATAAAAAATCAACACCACCTTTTAAATTATTGTCTTTTATTTGGGTCGATTATCCTTTAAAGCAGATGTTTCAAATCGTTAATTTCTTGACATAGGTTTTTATTGTCATTCACACATAATATAATATTGATGGCCTAAACTAACAAATATGTTAAGTGAGTTAAGTATATTTTCCATATCATTGAAAGCAAATGCATATTGAAAATTATGATATCAGTAAGTGTTGAAACATCCGTGTATGATAAAGTATAGTCTACAATAATATGGAAAATGTAGGAGAAGTTATAATGGCATTATTCATTTATCTGTGCTCGCGGCTCTATGTATGTGTGAGCTTGTACAAATGTAGTTTTAATGTATGTGACAGTGTGAGTCAGTCACCCCCTTATTATTAGCACGTGTTTTTATCGTAATATCGTGTTAGTACAGTAATAACAAAAATAAGATGCCTAATACTTCGCCTAAGATAAAATGTTTAAGGACCCAGGAGAAACTTTGAATTTGAATAACATTGAATGATATATTTTTAAATAGTGTTTTAAAAGAAAATTTCAGTTCTTATAATTTCGATGAAATATTACAGCAATATGATATATGTGTGTTTCGTCTGCCACCTTACCACCCTGAATTAAAACCTGATTGAAAATATCTTGGAAATTTTGAAAAATTATACTGTTTCATATAACGTAGGGCAGACTTGCGACGGGAATAATAAAGGTGATAAATGAACGATTAAATCAAATAGATGTAAACATGCGGTCTAATACTTGTCGACGTATCAAAGAAATTGAAGAAAAATACTACCGACATCATAATATGGAAATAACTCACAATTGATTTGGGTGAGAGCAGCGAATCAGAATATTCATCTGTTCATGATCTAGTAATGATTCAGATTAAAAACATGTCAATAAATATATGTAATGAATTATTTTAATTTTTATTTCAATTAAAAACAATTCATTAAGATTAGTTACCATTAGTTCAGTGCTTCCCTCTACTTCTCAACAGGCTCGCTTCCATATTGTGTCTGTACAAACTTAACGCAGACATAGAACCGCGTACACAGATACATAAATAATACTATATCTTTGTACCTCTTTTTTTACCTACCAGCACTCACAGCTGCTATTGTGCGCGGCGGCTTGCACAAAAAAATCTTTAAATTTTAACCTCACTCGGACGGTATCAATATACACCGTATCGTGAAACAGTTGTTTGTAGTAGCCATAGACAGTCTAATGGCCCTACATTCACTTCTTAGTAGTAAGGAGTGCCTTGTGCACCTAGTATGTTTAATCAGTGGCGTCACTAAGGATAGTGTCATCCATTGCGCGAAACTCATGGTGCCATCCCTCCAGACTTCCACTATGGACCTATTCCGAATTTTCCTGTACTAGACCAAACAATTGTTCTTTTTAGTGTCGCCATTCTGATGGTGTTACCCGGTGCGGCCCGCATCCCTCTAGTGACGCCACTGTGTTGAATACTCTATCATTTGAACCGTTGAAGCCCAAAATAAACGTATTAGTTTGCGAGTTCACGTGAAATTCTTCCCCAAAATGCCAAAGTTTTAGAAGAAGGCCATGTAAATAGGTTCTAAGTGAAAAAAGTATGGTTGAAATAAATATGAATACGCAACTCTGTGATTAATCTCCCCTATTGGTTGTGTGATTCGGGTTCCTTTGCGTTTGCCACCCGTGAGGCCTAGGTTCACGGGGTCGGCCCGCCTAATTTCAATACAATGAAAATAATAAAATCGTGCTAGTCATAACACTGTTTGCATTGGTTAGGTGGCGACTGCCGCCTCTCCTAGTTGACGCGCTTGTTTTCTACAATAATAATATTCAATGGACTAGCTGATATGTGATACGAGATTTTACTCAGACAGCGGCGAGAGAATATGCATTAAATACTGTAATATTTTAGAAGTAGCTCCCAACGCATGAAAATATAGTATGAAGTACCAAAACTGTATTTTATATAAATTTGCATCTACGAATCAATATTATTATGTCAAAAAAACAATGGTAAAAATGCACTCTATTCGAACATCCAGCGTATTTGCAGATGTTGCACTAATTAATACTCCGTATGATTAATTTGTTGCGAGTACAAGCGGATCTGTTGTTGGGGTTCGGATCTGAATAGACTCTTCAGCGCAAAGAACGCCGCATTTCCGCTCTTTAGTCTGCTTACGAGGTCCAGGGTCATCTCATTATTTTCTGAGATATTGGTTCCTAAGTACCTAAATAATGAAGTCTCTTCAAATGCGGATTTTCCTACCAACATGTTTCCTTGTGGGTCAGTTTTTCTCGACATTCTTAAGTACTTGGTCTTTTCGATATTCTCCCTTAGATTTATTTTCCTCGGTGCATCTTTGTTCATAATAAGTAAAAAAAAAGATTAAATGAGTAAAATTACTTAGAACTTCAATGTGTTGGTAGGCGACAGTTCTAACCCAGAACCAACAATAAGACTCTCTGTCTTATTGGGGGTAGCTGATACTAACTAGTACGTTAATAAAGTTTAATTTATTTACAACTATTTTTTGTGAATGTTCCATTAGCGCTGACCCGTGTTAAAATTGTCCACAATATTAAAAATTATGATTAATGTCTATCCAAATCGCACGGTGCAGTGATTTCATTTTGTATTCTGTCATCGAGTCACCGCGGTGTGACCAGCCCACTGTCAATTATTTTGCCCTGTTAAGTTAATTCCGAAATCACTTCTACGAATTTACCTCGTTAAAGCGTACTTCTAATGTTAGTACTGTTATTGTCTACACAGGAATTAAGTATTCCTTAACATTGATTATAATCAACTTATAAATTATATACTCGTAACTATTTGATATTGGTAAACCACGATTCTTAAATTGGGGATACTATTCAATATTAAAAAGGATAAACATGATTTTGTTGAAAGTTGTGACATTGAAATAACAGTAAATGCGCAAATCTAACCTATATAAAACTCAATATAAATGATATACTTTTTCTGCAGACTGAAAACTACTCGTAAAGTAGCAATATTTCGAAGAAAAAACATATTGTAATCAACGTTCTCCCTAATCTTTTCATTGTGTGTGCGGCCCATCAACTTACATGTGCGGAGAAAAAAGATACGATTGCGCAAATATGCATATTTATGCATAGCTAAAATTAAGTA
>JAPMAG010000069.1:0-10457 GCA_036584685.1 Rhyacophila sp. Rhy_31_5 | reverse complement strand
AATGGATGAAAAAAATTACGACACAGTATTTAAGACTTTTTGAACACAATAATAACCGACGAATATAAATATTTTGTTTCATATATTTTTATTATTTTATTAATTTAAGTACCATGCTTATATGTTTATACTCGTAAACAACTTATGTTGAACAGTTGTGCATTAAGTAAAAGCAAGAAATATAACATGTGAAAAAATAAACATTTTTATTTATCATGTATGATGGATGTTTTCCATCGATTAGTATTCACTTTGGAAAACGTGTGCTGTAATCAACTCCACAAAAACAATTTTTATGATATTAATAACATCGTATATAGTTTTGTTAGAAGATAGTGATTATTTTCCTGTGTTTTAAAAATGGTTACCATATCAGGTTTAGTTCAGAGTTATAAGAAAAAATCTAACGAATCCGGGGAAAAATATATCAAAATACATTTTTTCAATGATTTATCGTATAAGATTTTTTTTGTAATTTATTTCGTATCATTCCACTGTCTACTTCTAAATATCATCTAAATAATAGGAGTATCATTTTTAAGTCTGTAAAATAAATTTTATTATTTTCGTGTTATTCATTTTTGTGTAACTTCTATAAAACATCTGTTTCTCATCATTCACTTTGAGGATATTACGGTTTTATTAAATCGTTTAATATTTTTTTTTGTACAGTTTGTAAAAAAGCAGCACAACTATTATGTTTGTAATTTATAGGCGATTTACTCTCAATTGTAAAAATTATATTAGCATACAATTTGTTATACTAATGAAACTTTGAATATATCTTGCGTCTAGACAAAAACTGCATGATTTGTACTAGAACACCATTGTAATATATATTATATATTTTATCCAACAATGTTTTCGAATATATCTCAAACTGTGTTTTTTTTAATTGATAGTTTTCATAAATAATTTGCTTTGTGACTGTACTATTATAACATGGTTACCTTCACTGATACATTTACATATCATGAATAATTAAAATTACTAGATTTCAGGTTAGGATACAAAAAATTAAATAGGGACACTTTTTTGGGCCAATTGACGTAAAATTTAAGGTCACAACGTTGGTATTATGCAGACACAATGTTTATAATACACAATTATTTTCACATCTCATCTTATTATGTGTTGATATAATCGATTGCGTAATTTTGTTGTAGCCTGCTTGCCAGGTGTAATAGAATTCAAACCATAAATGAGATAACAATTAATTGAATAAAACATTAATTCAAGCAAATGCATTACGACCATTTGTCATTGGGTGCACTATTTATCGCTCCAAATATAAAAGTGTAGTGTCAATGCTGCTTTGAATAAATCATTAAGCTATTTTTTATTTGATACCTCAAAATAATAATATTTGTAGGAATAAATTTTATTTAAGGACAATATTTTTTTAGGCTGCTTTAAAACAGGGTTGTAGAGTCGGTACAAAATTTACCGACTCCCACTCCGACTCCGACTTTGATTTTTATTTTACTTTATAATTTGCTTCGTCTATCTAATTTTCTTATATGGATTTATTGATAATGATATACGTATAAATAAAAGAGTAATTACATTAGTACACAAACAAATCAATTTAATAAAAAAAAATATTAATTATGTGCATTAAGCAATATCTTTATACAAAAATAATTATATTTATAAAATATATAAAAGAATAAAATCAAACTTTTATAATAGTTAAACAAATTACATTATTTAAAAAAAGAAAATACTTTAAACACTGCTTCCAAGAAAATGTACAACATAATGTAGTCCCAGAATTCTGAATCATATACATTCGTTGACATTCGAAACATGTCGTAATGTTATTCGTTAAAGAAAATGAAATGGTAATCGGAGTCGGAGTCTGTCGATATTTTTCCGACTGCGCCTAAATTTTTCCGACTTCACTGACTCCGACTCCGAATCCCCAGCCCTGCTTTAAAAGAACTAAATTAATTCTTCGTAGAGTGACAACTCGTCTTTTTTTAACTACCGATCTCCACGGTCATTCACTGGATAGCGTGCGTACGTGTAAAATACTCCAAATCGAGAGTGAAGGGCTAGAACCCCATAACTGAGAACTACTGAAATGCTGGATCATCCAAGACTCGACGGCAGGCGATCCCTCGGTCAACAACGTAATATTTAGTTGACCCTTTGCACTATGAGTCCGAAATTTTATTATGACATAATGTATACTAGTTTGTTCGAGTATGCCGAAAAATTGTTACATATACTAGTATGCAAACCAAAAAGGATTCAGTAGCAGTACTGCAACTGTTAAAAAGTTTGAATGTCTATCTATTATATATTTAAAGATAAAACATTACGTTATTTTAACAATTCTTAAGACAAAATCTACACAGTAGACATTAATATGCTTCTTTTAGTCGAAAAATGATGAAACATTCATTGATGTTGAATGGTTTTACCAGGGTTAATATGTTTGTAATACATTTATTTTCCTTATCGAATAGAACTTTTATTTTACGTTGCCTACTCTCTTTTTAATCACAAAATGTATCAATTTTAAGAACTGAGAAATTAATGTACGAGTATATGATAAAGTTTTAATATTTAAATTTATTATAAACATATTTCAATAAATATTGAATACTGAAAAGTTTCGATAAATACGGAATATATAAATATTTAACCGCAAACACAATTTAGATTCCTTTTATGTAAAACGCGAACTATTTATTGTTCACTTAATTTTAAATAGATTTCTCTCGTAATTATGAAAATATTGATTAATAAATTTTAAGCAAAAAGAAATGTGTAAGTGTTTTATGCATCATATTTTCGATTCAAAATGATAAAACGTATAAATAGTTGTATAATATGAGTATAGGTGTAAGCAAATTAGAATTGTTATGATTGTTTGATTTCAGTTTAATTTACACGAGATATGTGGTAACAACATAACTGAAAAATAATTAAATAAAATAAAATATGTAACATAATCTTAGCAAGTTATTTAATCGATAAAAGTATTAATATTCTTGAATTGTTTAAATAACTTATGAGTAATATATATTTAAACGATGACATTAGACATTACATCTCTAACGATATGTCCATTGAAATATATTTTACTTATGTGTATATTCAAATATATTTTAATTTTGTACTTACACAACACTACTTTCATACTTATACAATTATATCGTAGATTTGCATAAATACTCGAGCGTAAGCCGGAGAAGTGAAGTAATTATACACATTATATAGTACATAAATGTAACTACTATAAAGATATTTTTCCACTATGGTGCATGGTTATACCGACCTGTTCAGCTCCGCTTCGGTATCGTTAAAAATGGATTTGGTCAAAATATAAAAATATACTTTCGTGTGATGTCAGGCAGGCAAACGCTCGATCGCGGTTGCTGGTACTGACGGGTACAAATACATAGTCGACAACACGAGTATACTCGTAGATAACATTGTATATTGATAATTGCGATTATTAGAAACTGATATATTATATTTTTGAACAAGTGCTAAAATCATATAAGTATTATTTTTCAAATGGTATTTCGTAGTTATTTTGTTTCCATGGCATAATCGACTTAGGGATTTTTTTGTTTTACTTTCTTCCATTATTTGGTGTGTCAGTATAAATTCATTGATAATATGAGCACATTATCTACAGTTTTCTACAATTCAAGATAATGATACGTAGCACACATAAAATTGCCACTAATATTCAAATGAGTAAAATATAACAATTTTATGGGATTTTGGAAAAATGATAATTATAAATATTATGTAAGCTTGCGTACCAGTTACAAATTTTAAAAATGTTAACTAGTGATTATCATGAATTTTATTTAAATATAAATAATTTTCAAATGTAACAATGTGAACGATTTATTTTCCAAATTTCTAGGGATCAACCGAAAGTGGAAAGAGTAGACTAAAAATGAACAAACAAGATTTACTCTGTTTTACTTCTTTTTTGGATTACGGGTAAAATATACAATTTCTAAGTCCTAATGGCACAATTTTGGTTTTTATAGAATGAGAAAAATATTTTAATAAATCTATTGTATTTACATAAATATTATGTTCTTAGATACACATATCTAATATTGGCAGTGATAACAGTATAATATAGAAAAAATAATTCATTTCATTTATATTTTACATATTGTACTTAAAATATCCATATTTTAAAATAATTTTGCGAGTAGAATAAATAGTAATTTTAATGACAGCATTTTCAAGTATTTTAAATCGAAACAACGTTACATACTATCAATTAGACTAATAATTAGTTATTTATTGAGTACAAAAAACGTATGCAATACGTATGTGGCTCTGGTATTTGATGTACACTTTCGGCAATTAATTTAATGAATTTAATGGCTCAACAAATATAATGATTTCTTCATGATTATAAATTACTTTACAGGCAAAAAATAAAAAAAGTGATAATGACATACAGTCTTTATTCATTCCGAGACCGATTTCGTCTGTTATGAGATAGTTTCAGCATACAATTCTAAGAATCGCTCTCTCTAGGTCAGTACAACACGTATGCGAATTGCAGTCAAAGGGTCACGGGTTGAAACCATTCGCTAGTTACATTTTTTTAAAAGTTTATTTATCCATATTCGTAGCCAAGACAGGACTTGAATGTAAGCTAACAAATAACAATTATTACTTGTAAAAAAACTTGTTAAGAAAATCTTCATATTGTAAAAATCTCACTTACTCAATTTCGGACCGAACATAAAATTCATAAAATATATATATACTATCTTTTTGTTCTGTAATAATAGAAAAAAACTGGTCTTAATTTTTAAAGTATATATTTTGTGGATATAAGTATAAAAAATATGACTCTCCTCCTAAGATTGATAGTAATTAAAATGAAATTTAAAAAATAGACCTAGATAATAACTTTTTCTAGTAGTTTTTTGATTGAACATGAGTTTTTCGATAAAACCCGCTGCCGATAACCCATCATTTACTCATCATTACGAGTACTTTTTAATTCTAAACAAAATTTTATTTTAAAAGTTCGACAAATTTATGTTGCTTCACTATCATCTCCCTTCATAGTTTTATTTGCATATATGTTCCAAATCCATTTCACACTTTTTGTTTATTTTTATTGTAAAAAAAGCCTTGTTGTGAGCGATTACTTAGCATTTTCGTGTCATTTTATTACTTCTAAGATGCAAATCGCTCGTAACAGGCTTCTAATACGCCAGTTACACTATTATCTAATAGAATTCATAATTTTATAACGCTACTATACTCCATTCATACTTTTGCATTGAATTATAATGTTATCATTGGTCTCTTTTTAATAACAAGGTAAACCAGTGGTCGATTAAAAAAGTTTATTACTCGTTTTAAAGTTATAGGCAGTTTGCATAGACGGCATGTACTTGTGCAAATGATATTTATATGTACAATACTTATAACCAACTATTCGAGTATCGGAAGGATTAAACAAATAATTTCTCTTTTTAATGATATCACATGATTTTAATTATATATATCGCAATATTACAATCGAGTGTACTATGCTAGAGGTAGGGATCTTTTTACGTTGAATAGCAGCATGTATTCATGTATTGTTTAATCAAATAAGACCGAATTCCAAAAAATATTTTCTATGCAGTTAAAAATGTAATAAGAATTCGCATGAATCATGAATTGAGGTGTAAAAATTTGATAACTCACACTTAGGTAGAGTTACATTTTATTCAATTTTTAGCTTATTTATTAGCAATTTTACACTTCCAAATCTATAGATGCCTGATAAGTAATATTGGTAAAACAACTTACTTTTTCAGTATATTTTTAATAGGTAAAAAACTTTCAACTGCGATTATTACAGAACTGTCTCACTGTGGGTTACCAAATTTTTACACTACATCTCCTCAATTACTTTTTTATTATTTTTAAAGAATTTTAGAAAGTAAGAAAGTCTATTTACTTGTATTCCAAGAGGTATTGTTGTTTATGTATCAGGCTTTTGCGAATATTGTATTGTTTTATCGGCAATAAAGAAGTTAAAATATTTTGCAAATACCTTTTTAAAAACAGTTACTTTCGTTATTTTACCAGCAAAATAATCCTTGGATATATTCATATTTTTTGTATTTTTTAAAACAACTACAGAAATAAACATTCTTCTTAGAATTTTCATCTTATCTTCTAGAAAGATTTTTTTGCAATTATTATTTGCAAATACTTAAATGTGCACTTTTTGCGTAAGTATACCTCCTTTTTGAAAGAGACTTTGTTTACTCTATTGTCAACATGTTCTAAAGAATAAAGTTATTATTTTCTTAATAATACAAACAGGTGAAGATTTTCATACAGTTTTATCTCAAGTTTCATGTCTCAAAATACAATTCCTTTAAAAAATATATATTTTCTAAAATAAAATGAAAAACCATATTTGTCGGTATACTGGCAAGGGGATTAAGTAAAAAAAATAGTATTTTGACCTAATAGTGCAGTTTGGTAAATTTTTCTACGATTTATCGTCTGATAAAACAAGTCTAGTAAAACAAACTTAGCCATATTCCTTTTACTTTTTCTATAATATCAAAATGTCACTACATATTCAGTCAAAGTTGAATATTTTATTACCGGAAAAACACATTAAACCAACTAAGGATTATTTGGCTGATTCGATCGGTAGTTGATTATTTTGGTAAAAATATCAACAAAATTTCCGGTCCCAGTGTTGCCATAAAATATTATCGTTAAATGTATGTAAGGGATTCAAACTTTAAAAATCAATCTTCTCTACATCATTTTTGACTAAATTTCTTCTGCCAGTATATCGACGACATATTTTACATATTTTTATAGAATATTTATATTTATTAATCTCACCTATAAGCAATGATCTGGTAATTTTCATATGGAAGAAATAATTTCAGTGATAAATATACAATTCAAAATGTTTAACATAATCATATTAAACTTATGTGTTACAAAAAAACGCTATTTTTAGGTATAAAGGTAATTAAAATATACAATATTTATATTTGTAGATATATAACATGGAAAAAATATTGGGAATAAGAACATCGTTCAGAAAATTTAGGAAAAAATGTAAGAGAATACATATAAAAATTGATACACTAAATTAACCATATAAAATTATTCTAAGATGAATGCTGAAATATGGTTGAGATTTGATTTACAAGTAGCATACAAATCATAGCCTTCACCGGTAAAAAATATATCATAAGATTTAGTGATATTGACACAACTTGTACGTGTATGGAAAGTAGATAAAAGTTCTATTAATATTTTAATAAAAATTAACCTACTTTATATTAACAAAGTGTCCAATATATTGTATTTAAATGAAATTCAAATATTTTATTAAGAAAGTGAGTACAGGTGTTTTCAGAATAAAGTGAGCTGAAACTGTTTATTAGTGAAGATTTTTTTAGAGTTACCATAAATATAAAAAGAAGGTAGATAGATAGTTTTACCTGAAAACAATAACGAATATATTCGCTATTGTGGCATCTTGATTTCGACGTACGCCAACATTATTTCGAGTCGTAAAACTTTATTACCGCCCTTGCGATACTTACGGGTAACTTTTTCAGGTTGTACACAAAAATATTTGCCGACAAAGCCGAATTGTTTCAATTGCGCAAACAAAAACTGTGAAAGGTGGTGAATGTATCGGAGACGCTTTTGTCTATGGATGCGAAAAAAATGCATACAAAAATGTTGCACATGACCACGTAAAATATTTGAAAAAATGTACTTAGATACACATGAGTTAATTTATTTGTCTAAATATTTCAGTTTCATATAAAACATATCGACCCTGTTTGGGCAAAAGGGTGAAATGCTCAGTTTTCTCAGGTTAAATCCCAATGTACACACAACTAAATATACGTTCTTTTAAAAGGAATTAAGCAAAAAATGCCAAATTATTATCGAAATTCACCTTTAGATTGTGAAAAAAAGAACGACCTACTAAGTTTTATCAAGCCTACATTTTAAAGTTTTTCCTTTAATATATTTTTTTAATTACCAGATAAGGAAAATAAAACACAAATTTATTGGTTATCGTGTACATAAAGTTTGCGTTAATATGACTTTGAGTAAAAATCATTAAAAAACGTTTTTTGTGCCTCCTATTAAATTTGTTCGGTTAGAGTTCCTTTTACCTGAATACGCACGATATACATAATGTCTCTGATTACATCACATTACCATATAAATATTGGTCGTTTCTATATTGTTTTGTTGTATTTACGTAATATTATAGATACACAACGGGAGCAACACACATTTGAAACTTTTGTTTCATAAATAACTTTTATTTTATTCATTATTATTTTTATGTATTAAATTGCCATACACTGTGTCAACTATATTAATTAAAATAATTTTAATTATTATAAAACATGACACAAATAAAATAAAGGTATATTTCATTGTTGCATGATTATTTATACCACCTAAATTGTTTTTGTCTACTAAAGTTTATCAATAAAATACATTACATAAATAGACACATTAAAAAATACAACGTTAAAGACGTCTTTTAAATATCCTTCAGGACAGTGATTTCAAAACTTTAAAACGCCGTATAGAAATTGTTGCTTTAAAATATTAAATTATCAGATAACGATATCTTCATAGAAACGTTGTATTATACATAGTTCATTTTGCGTATTAATATATCGGTGTAAGGTACATAGCGCATAATTTATACATATTAAATATTGAATATCGACGTTAAAGATTCAGTTTTATGAAAAAAATAGACTTATATTCATGTCACTTATTTATTAATAATTTTAACAACGCTATATTAAAATTAGCTTTAAACAGAGAAATGATAAAAACATTGCTTTAAAACCACCTCGTAGGTAAACAGATAGCGCATCCGACTCTCACTCTCTGGTAGTGGTCTCACATGAAATTTTCCCGTGGCCACATATGTGACATCAGCGGTCCCAAGAAAATGTCCCGTGGCTGCACAAAAAAAATCATTATTATTCTCACTACCTATACACACTATACTTCCGAGAGCATACTGCAGAAAAAAAATGAAGTACAACAAAGCAATCGTATCAACTAATGTTTATATATTCATATTTACAAGTAACGTTGTGATTATGAAAAAAAAATAACGATATAAAATATCATAAAGTTAAAATAGTTGTGGCCGCAGATGAGAACCAGTGGTCAAGAGTTTGAATCCTATTGCTTGCAGAAATTGAACAAGTATTTTTGTGTGTATTTGAAACTAGGACATGAATCAAATTGGTTGAGCTAACAGCTGACAATTATTATTCGTAAAAAATCTGTCGAAACAATCTTTACAATGAGAAGATTCATGTGCTTTGTTTCTGTGGTTAAAAGAAGAATAAAAATATTTAATAATTTTTATAACATTAAAGAGATAATAAAAATTGCGTTACAAGTTAACCAGTAGCATGCAAGGATTGGGTTGGGGTTGAAACATAATGACGAAAAACAATCAGAAATTATATGTATTATATAGTAATACTTATAGTTATGTCACATGAGTGTAAAAGCAAATCAAATATTTATACATTTTTATTTTATTTTTTGGGAGATTTGCCTTTCAACAAATATTTTGAATGTATTCGGCATAAGCAATAATTTAACTGCAAAAAATATACAAGATAACAGCGTGGACTTTTCCTGGATGTGCGAGTAACTTAAACTTGCATAAGATTAAAACAGCAATGACGTTTATACCGAATAACAGCAACATTTTAGCAGATGTTAATAAATTCATTTTCTGTTGTCGATACAAAAATTTGATTTATTATTATATTTTTAATTTAAGTGAATGTTGTATGAAATGTCAAATTCATTCTAAACGTTTGAACTCTGACAAATATAATAAGTTTTTAAAAGTGTATTTTTACAATTTATAATATATTTAAAAGTTCCTATATAATTAGTTATGAATATTATATCATTCAAATAGATAGTAAATATATCGAGGTATACTCACCAATGTATCATTTAATTATTTTCAATGCCGTGCCAAAAATAAATATTTGTTCACTTCCGTTTCAATAATATTTTTGTAAAGCTATTATGGAAAATATTACAAATATATTTGTAGTTAATGCTGTTTTAATATTAATACCCATATAAATACTCATCTAAACAATCGTATATGCATAAATAATGATATTTAAAATTCTAAACAGTTGAGTTTCTTGATCTTCACATTTTTATATCAACAAATAAAGAATACTGCCCATCAGTTTAGTAGAAAATGAACCAAAACTATTGAGTGTTTTTTAAAATTCTATTAAGTATATTTCTCACATTCGTTAGACCTAGTGCATACCGCGTACACCTAGCAAGAGGGGATCCCGGATTCAAGGCCCGTGCTGGTTGCAAAAATTTTCCAATGTTTATTCATTTGTATTGTAGCCAGAACACGAACCTGAAACGGTTGA
>JAPMAG010000068.1:7075-18273 GCA_036584685.1 Rhyacophila sp. Rhy_31_5 | reverse complement strand
AGATCCCCGCGTGATAGGCGTGTGCGCTACCAATTAGTCTGATAATAATTGGTTCTGTAATAATTTTCTGAAAAAAATCAACTAAAAATACTAACTGTATTCAAACCATACGCTGAATTTTCTATGTATCACTTATCAAGATCAGTTATAACTCCAAGTGATAAAATGTGACCAACGTGAAGCATCTTTAAGCTTATTTTAAAAGTTTCTTAACATCGTGATATTTTTTGAAAACATTGAAAATAAGATACTATTAAACCTTTAATGGAAGACGTTTCCTTTTTAATTACAATCAACTACAAGATCCTCTTACGTTTGTTGGGCTGCATAGGCATTGGGATGTTTTTAGAAATTATTTAAGTGGCAGCGCATTATTGTTTTTAGAATCGTCGTAGCATTTTTTCCGTTGCAATCGGCCGACGTTTGCTTGGAAAAATATGAGCCATGGGGTTATATCGTTAAACGTTTACATGTTGTAAAAACTGGACCGCTATTATAGTTTTATGGTTCGGTTATGAAATTTAAAATCATCATCAACCCAATTATCCAAACGGCCCATCTCTCTCTTCGCTTTTGTGCTTAAAAGGATACAATGCAATTATGTGAACCTGTATTATGGTTGGGTACCTCTACATTGGGCTAATAAGTCATGGGTAGGCGATGAACTGTGAATTTATTATGTAGTATACGAATTTAAGCTGGTCGTATTTCTTTTAGATATATATTATAGCTTGCAAAACTATTTATATTCGTATTTATATATATATATAGGTAAATGAAAAATCCCAAACGAGACAAATAATGATAATAAAAAATAGTAGTAAATTTGGTTTTGGTGAAAATAATTTAATGATGCAGAAATTGATCATTCGAAAAATTAAAAGCTACTGATTATAAATCATCATATAATTTATATATATAAATAATACTACAATTTACCACTTGTATTGTCAAAACTATAAAATATAGTGACACAGAAGTTAATTAATATATCGACCGTGGTTAGGTGAAAGGGAGTAACTCTCACGGAACAAATTTTACAGGGGGCACAAAAAACGTGTTTCAATGATTTTAGCTAAAATCACATTAACAAAAACTTGAAGAGCATGATGAGTGATAAATTGGTGTATCATTTTCTTGACCTAATAATTTGGAAATTTATTAAAGAAAAATCATTAAAATTGATGTTTAATCTTTTTTCCTTTTCAATACAAACTTGGTAGAACGGGCCTTTTTCAAAATCTTAAGCTAAATTTCGATAATAATTCGGCATTTTTGGGTTAATTTCTTTTGACAGGACGTGTATTTAATTGGGCACATTGTCATTCTCAAATGAAAGCACTTTTCAAAAAGCTGAGGGTTACGCCATTTTACCTAAACATGGTCGATATTATTATGTGAGAATGACGTAACGATACTTTTTGGACGGAGATAGTTTAAGCAATAAATAAATGACAGGAAATTCTACCAAGCTGAAGAATACAATAAATTATATCAATTTAGCTAACTTTTCAATATATACAAGTAAGTTATAACAACGGAACGTTCATAATACTGTTAAAAAGTGCCTAATAATAATTTTCACTTATTGGATTAAATATTACATGACAGAAGAAAGAAAGCTATTATGAAAAATCGTACTTTTTAGCGAGTTACTTGTAAATAACCGATATGACATGTTATGCATACGACAATAAACTCTACATAAAACGCTATAACACAATTGGTAAGACAAGACTACTTTCATTACTAGTATTCAACAGAGCAAAAATTCAAAAGAGCGTTCAACTTTGAATGTCAAATTGTTTTTTGAATTCATTATTTATGCAACGTATCAGGTTTTGAAATCAAAAGTATTTTATCTAAATAAATCACTTTGTAGATTAAAAAATCTTGAAGGTGCAAGATTTGAATGATTATTGCTATTGCATATGTAGTTTCGACCCATTCCTGGCAAAAGATTCTAAGAGGCAACTTACGACTTACTTTTACCGAATACGTTCAAAATAGATATCTGCGCGGTCCACACGGTATAAAGTTTTCATCAACCCGTATCTTAAGTTACAACATAACATATACACGTTTTTAATTTTAAATTGATGTATTAAAATAACATTAAAACTTTAAATAAAAACATCCTTCTGGATAATACTATTTTCACGCTTAAGATTTTCTGCCGGGAATGGGTTTCCTACTTATATGAATTAAGTATTTATTTAAACTTATAAGTTTAAAAAAATGATAAGTAAGATCAATATGGTACGTAACTATTGAATTGTAATAGTTATAAGTTATAACGGCAAATATATCAGCCAACCGGGAGGGCGCATAGGATTAGAATTAAAGAACATTTAATTTGTTGCAAAAGAAGAGACAAACAACCTCTCTTGTTCAAATAACATATACAGAAAATTTTGGATATAAATAGATACAAATTTAAACCATGTGTACTATTAGATAATGACCTATTAAATTTTATCTCTCCTCGTATACCCACTTTATATATATGTACAATTAATTTAAAATCAATTGATACTTTTTTCTTTGTTTGCAGTTATAATTCAAAATATTCTAACGATTAAGGTGAAGTGTAGAATTATTAAAAATCGATATATTGTGACATTTATATTATATTTGGAATTGTGCTATTTTTGTTAGTATGTAATTTATATTATTATGTAGATTGGGAGGAAGCTTTTCATTACATTCACTACATATTTTGATTATTTGTTGAATATTTTTATAATAAATTTTCTGCAGCCAGATGTAGAAGTAGGCAATTGTAAAATTTTCGAGTTCATGAGTCGCGGGGTTGAATCCCGTAGTAGTTTCTTTTTAATTTTGGAATAAGATATGAACTCAAATGCTAAATCTACTTTGCCAAAGAATCTCTTTAGGCAATTTTTCAATTTCATAAAGGATGCCCAAACTATAACCCGTTGTCCAATACCGGTTTACAAGCACCTGACTTGACACTTAGGACTGTATGTATTTAATAATACATCATAATCGTCAGATGTTTATATTTACTACAAAAATACAGCTACATACATACTCGTAATGTTTTACTTACAAAAGAAAATATAATATTATAATGTCAATTAATCTGGTATATTCAGCGGTGTTTTTCTTTTGATAATTATTTATGATTTTCACATGTTTTGATGAAAGCTTTAACTGAACATTTTGT
Source organism: Rhyacophila sp. Rhy_31_5 (assembly GCA_036584685.1). Classification (NCBI taxonomy): domain Eukaryota; kingdom Metazoa; phylum Arthropoda; class Insecta; order Trichoptera; family Rhyacophilidae; genus Rhyacophila; species Rhyacophila sp. Rhy_31_5. The sequence continues at coordinate 15,083 of JAPMAG010000068.1, read as the reverse complement.
TCGGTTTTTCCTTTTTTTTAAGTTATGGTATGTTGGTATGATGGGTTAAGTGTGGTTCATCTAACTTTGTGAAATAATAAATAAGGTCCCTGGCACCAAAAATTTGCAGACTCCTGCATTATATATATATATATATTTAAGCCCTGTACCTTTGTGATCAGAGCGAAAATAAGACAAAAAATCTTAGCACGTCTGTACTATTATATGAATATTTTCTGTAATTTTGACAAAATCATCAATAGAAACGCACTTATAAAACGTAAAACCATTTCCATACGCTAACTTATAGTGTATTTTTTTACGCAGTTGTTATATTTTTTCATTTAATTATTTCGCTACTCTTTTCTTACTGTACGTAAACTTTATTTTACGTCCGACGATTTTTCCATTAAGGCTATTTTTAAATGGAAAGAAATTTTCTGTGCTAAGTGATAGTGAGAAAAAATAAACATTGACAAAATACGACGAGCACAGCATTAACCATTAAATTCTTTCCATTCTTTGACTAAAAGCTCAACCGTTACAGTTTATGTAGTGAGTTATTTGTCATTTAAAGTCGTAAATGCAATAAATACTAACGACTGGTGTTTGATGAAACTTTACCAACTTCATGCTGTCAAAAAGTATTTTGACACACTTTCACTTCGTGAACATTTGATAATTTGATTCGAAAATGAATTTATTGTAAGGATCTAAGGAATAATTCAAATAAAGAGTAACAAGTTCAATTATTAAAATAATATTTTAAACTAATGTATACATATTTTTTTTTAATAAAATAACTTATTTTTCATATGCAATAACGGTTCGTTTGCAAATATATGTATAGTGAGGTCACCACTTACTTAAAGAAAAATAATCTTGAACTCTTGATTGATATTTAGAATCTTGACTACATCGTTTGTATTAAGATTAATTGGCCTCATCGCATTAGTTCATGATTTATCTTATTGCCCATGATTCAGTCCACTGTGCATTATGCGGAATATAATAGTAACTTTTATGAAAAATATTCATCTTATCATATAAAACACTTATGTTGAAAAACTTTATAATTATTTACTTATATCTAAATGTATGCCGTTTATAAAATGTAAATACATAATAAAAAATAGATACCCTAGAAAAAAAAGAGTTGTACAAAATTACATAGAATTTTGTTTTATGTGTGTTTATTTTAAAAAGCTAAGATGTAATTAAATATAAAGCTTTAAGAATTATTAAACTTTTAACATACCACTGTTAAGTGAAAAACAAAATTTATAACTTAAAAAAATTAAATAAAACAAAAAAGAAAAAATCAGGAAAATTAAAAGACTCAGTGTTCATTGTCCAAAATAGGCATTTGTTGTGCAAAAGGCATGTCGTACGTATCAAGTAAAAGTAAGATACAAAAATATATTATATGCAAGAGTACCATGCAGATATATGATAAGCCTAAATTTATAATTATCATTTAACTATTGTAGATCATTCGCTAAAGCTGTTCTGATTGTGGCATTTTGAGTCAAAATCGCTCAGTAGCAGTACAATATATATTTATGTATTTTATGCAGTTCGGAGAATCAGAGAATGAAAAATTGTCTAGTAATTGATAACGCTTTATATAAAGTGCAACGTTTTTCTCTCCAGCGATACCATCGGTCAATATGAGTGCTTCATTTAAACTTATTAACAAGTTTTTCTAGTATAATCCACTAATTTATTATTATTTTAATGACATTACAATTAAAAGTACTGTGCAGTCATTGAATGTATAAAATGATGGCTGTTGTGAAAATGTGTTGTAAATGTACATTTTCGGAGGGTGAAATAGCAGTTCCTTGATTAGTAAGGAAAGCAGGCGTTTTATTTTGTTGGAGCCAGGAGCGTTGCAAAAATTGGCGGTAATTAAATTTACCCGACGTGAACAATGCAGCATTTTGTTGAATGTAAAGCTTTTGAATTTGCAAACGGTAAAGACAATTAACGATCTTAAATATTTACGTAAGAGATTAATTACCTAAAAATACAAAAATTGTTATTTTAACTACAAAAAACATAATTTCATTAGTTTTTAATTACGAAAAAAATACTAACGCTAGGTAATGCTAGAGAAGAAATATTTTCGTCATCTTGTAAAGATGTAACTAAATAATGTTTTTTTAATTTTTGATTAATTCAAACTTCAAACTTAATTCATTTGTTACCTATAGAATAGTATTTATTCATTAACCTATTTTCATATTAAAATCTTTCTTAGATTTTGCAATTAAAGAGTTCATTTAAGGTTTCAGTTACTTCAACTTTCAGTTAGGGGTCGTTCATAAACTACGTAACGTTTTTTCTTACGTTTCTTACTCACTTCCACTCCATGTAATACTATATAGATATTCAGCTTGACCCTGCCCACTTCTCTTTTATCTCAAATTAGGTGAATTTCCACATTAAATTGGATTGAAATTTATAATATTTCATTTCAAATATAAAAGTCTTATTTAACTATAAAGGTAAACCCACCCTCCCCTTTGTGATGCCATGTAGACGTTGGTGGTCACCCTCTTCTCCCGTTTAAAAACCTTATGTTGTTTACAGACGACTCCTTACTTCAAAATACTGTAGAATATACGTATTTTATACTCATGATTCATTAATAAGCTTTTATATTGAATTACTACATCTCGTACTGTACCCCACGTATTAAAAAGATATTACATTATTGACTAATAGAAAAATTCTGTTACATGAAGTATACTGATACGTAGATTAGAAAGACGCGAATTAATTATGACATCTAATTGTTACATATTTTTGTGTTTGATATGATGATGAAAGTTTAATGGGAAAAATAGTCACCACAAAATAATTAAGTCATTTTAACATGTACAAGCATGCATCAATCATATACATATAATACCAACACATAAAATATTTTTAAAAAATAGCTTTTTACTAGGATACTTCTACATGAATAGTTACTGTGTCCTTAATGTAAGCTAGTGGTAAACAGTCCAAGCTGGCAACATTTCTTGAAGGCAAAAACCAACATTGAAGTTTTTTGTACGTTTGTAAATAATGGGGTATACACTTAATTAAAAAGTTTATTAAAGTAAATTAAAAACTACAAAAAATACCAAAGAAGTAAATACTTTTAGTAATACAGAGTTCGTGAAATAAAATAAGTATAGTAAATTTTCTTTTTAGTGGAGTAATAAATTTTCGACCTATAACTGTAAGATGGGTAGCTGCTTGTTTTCCTCTCCTGCTTAGTAATTAGGGATAAGGTATTTGTTCTGGCAGTCTTTATTTTGGGAGTTGCCAACTGCCAATGATCACACGCCTGTATAAAATAGGGTGGAGGTAGGCATTACACGATGATACTACGATGACTGTTGTAAACGCTTAAAAGATCAAGTCTTACTTATTACTTGGTGTGTTGCCAATACAATTACAAATTATGAAAATGAGGGTGAAGTTAGCATGCGATTAAAGGATACTGACTATCAAAATATAAAATTTAACTTGTCTAGAAGTGTAGTCGCGCATATGCGTCCGCACAAAATTCGCTTTGAAAAAGTATAGACATACATACAATCAAGCACTAAGCAATAAAATACTCATATGTAATATGTTTGCATCAAATATACAATATACAACAATAGTATTGCATACATTTAATAAAATTCAAAATTTAAAGCAATGTTAATGAATGAACAAACCCAATTGTGCGACCGTTATTTAAAAAACTCATTCCTTGACAGGTTAATATTCCCGGTAAAAGGTATGAAAAGCTCATGAAAACAATTAAATTGTAATAATCTCCACAAAAATGTTGTAAATAAGAAAAAATAGCATGTAGAATTTGTGCGTTTTTATTAAATAAATTTTGATTAATCAAAGGGCGACTAGATTTTTTCCCACAAAGTAGTTTATGTCAAATTATTGCTTAAAATATCTTTCAGCATTTACTGTAAAAAACTATAAGAAGACATTTGAAACCGCGAGTATTGTTCATTATTATAAACTATTTTGTTTGAATATTACAACAAGCAACATTATTTTTAAACAAAATAGTATTTAAAACACATAATTTTAACCAATTAGAGCAGAAAAGTATTCTTATTGGAGTACATCCAAATTAATAAGTGTTAACGCCACAACCCAAATAAGTATAGCATTTTCAAATCCATTGTTTATGACTTTATCTTTGTAATATTGTACATAATAAGCATATCGAACGTGTTTAGGTAAAAGGGCGTAACCCTAATTTTTTACACACCTAAATACATGTACTGTCAAAAGAAATTAAGCCAAAAATGAAAAATTATTATCGAAATTTGGCTTTAGATTTTGTAAAAAGAACAATCTGCTAAATTTGTATGGAAAGTAAAAAAGCATTAAATGTCAATTTTAATGATTTTTTCTTTAATAACTTTCCTAATTATCAGATCAGGAAAATGAAACTCCAATGCATTGGTTATCGTGCACTTAAAGTTTGTGTAATGTGACTTTGACTAAAAATCATTAAAACACGTGTTTGTGCCTCGTGTAAAATTTGTTCTGTGAGGATTACTCCTTTTTACCTAAATACGGTCGATATTGTTTATATACATAATGTTGTTACATATAATTTAAACCGTTAGGTAAAATTAAATTGAGTAAAAGATTTCATACAAAATAATGATAAGTCTTATTTTTTAACCATGTAATGATAAAGTGCTTTAAAGTAATAGTAATTTGTGTGATGGTGATGTTCATATTTTAAATAAAAATCAACTAAGATAAAGACGGAGTTGTAGAAAAAATAACTTTAATACCATTTATCCAAGTATTGAATGAGATTGTCCTATGAAATAATATTCTCATAAATTCTCATTCTTTAAAATTGCAATTCTATATCATATTCCTTCGAGTATATGATCAGATTAAACATAAAGTTGCCCTACTATAGAATAGAAAATAAATAAAAGTCGTATTTAGGTAGATATCATTATGATGCTTTTAATAAATTTCATCATTGCTCTTCGCAAACAATTGACCTGGTAGACGATCACTCCACGAGTCGACTCTTGCGTCGCTTTCAATCGACCGGAACAAAAGGTTTTTGCAGTTGAGCAAATCCTTGATTGCTGTAGGGTTCAATAATACTCTGAAATCTTCTGGAAACTCACTATGGAAATACGTCAAAACAAAGAGCTTCATATAATTCAGCCAAAATTCGACATTGGCGCGTTAGAGATTAGTAGAATAAATACAGAATATGTTAATTAAGTATTGCATCATAGATACTTACAACAACTGTAAATAAATAAAATTGTTTAAATTTATATTTATATATTATATTATCAGTTATACGTTAGTTTTTTTCGTTGTTTCGTTAGTTAGATAATTACTCTGATCATTTGGAATAAAAAATATTGAAATACTATTATATTATATATATATCGACCGTGTTTAGGTAAAAGAGAGTAAAACCGTAACAGAGCAAATATTACAGGAGGCACAAACAACGTATTTTAATGATTTTTAGTCAAAATCACATTAAAACAAACATAAAGTGAATGATGATCAATAAATTGGTGTTAAATTTCCCTGATCTGATGATTAAGAAAGTTATTTGAAAAAATCATTAAAATTGACGTTTAATGCTTTTTTTGTTTCCATACTGACTTAGTAGATCGTTCTTTTTTCAAAATCTAAAGCAGAATTTCGTTAATATTCCATAATTTTTGGCTTAGTTCCTTTTGACAGAACGTGTATTTAGTTGTGCAAATTCTGATTTTCAAATAAAAACTGAGGGTAACGCCCTTTTACCTAATCAGGGTTGATGTGTTTAATACATTTGTAATTATAATCATGATAATATTGCATCAATCAAAATAACTACAGAATAATATTATTTTGATAAAATGAAACCACTGTTGAAGTTCATTTTTAGATATATGCAAAAAACATATTTCTAAAGAAGCTATAAAACTATTTTAGAAGTTCTTAGAGTATAGCTAAAAATATTAACAAACATTAGGTTCTAATAACTTTTAAATTATCTGCGTACAAAATATGTGCAAATATTAATTTATGTGTTAAAAGGTTCGATTTAATTATATAATTTTTATTATTGGATTCAAATATGTTTATTGTATAAATATAAAATCCATTTATCTTTATTTTCATTATGCGTCGTCACTGATTTTCAGAGCATGAATCTTAAATCTTGATTCTTTAGCAACTTAACGATAATTCTATAATGTCTCGTTTCAAAGGAAAATTTCAACCATTGTGTCTGATTTTGAGCGGATGATAGGCATTTTTGAGTTTGCAGAATAATTATTTTCGTTGTTATGAATACTTAATCAAAATATACATTATTCATTTGAGAAAAAAATTAAATTTTTACAAACATATCCATCAAGAAGTTTTAAGATTGTTAGTTAAGTTTTTCACAAACTAAATTAAGCACCTTTGTATCTGACTGAAACAAGCATTTTATGTTTTGGCTTTGTATAAGAAGTTTGGTCAATTTAAGTATGTTTAGAATCAAGTAGTTCACAAGTAGCTGAATTAATAAGCAAGCCATCACGTTTGTATACGTTTATTATTGAGATATAAAGAACTACTCTAGTCTAGGCAAATATATTTGATTTATGTCGAATACAAAATAAATTCTTTTACAAAAATTCAAGAGTTTTTATTGTTGTCCAAGATAGTATAAAAATAGCAAATTGGACATAATCTGTATTCTCCAGATGCCTAGATGTAATGGAAATATTGTGTTATTAAACGTAAATTAATAAAAATATAATAAACTTTTTTTTACAAATCGGAAGATGCATCATTTAACTTTCAATCTAAAAGCGATATAGGTGCGACAATATGTCTGAAACGCATTTACGAAAAGTAAATATGAGCCCCAGGCGGGATTAACGCCCGCATCCCCTTGGTTTTACGAGCAAGCCTGCTGTACTGTTAGGGTTCTTAATTAATCCAATTACTTTCCCATGGTACCCAGAGCCAAAGCTTTAAAAAATCAATAATTGCTCAGTGAAAGTATTTAGCAACATTTTGCCGAAAAGGTGTCAACGACTTTGCCTAACCGGCAAAGCAAAGTAAATATGTGATGTTAATTATTATGAATTTTATTTAATAACACATAATGTAGAAAATCTGGGCAACTACGTGCCTATTTACGAGTAGTTTCATTTTCTATGTGCCAGTTATTTGTTTAATCTCTCTTTAACCCTTTGAATTCTATTTCCATACATATTTAGGTAAAAGGGAGTAACCCTCACAGAAAAAATTTACAGGAGGCACAAAAAACATGTTTTAATGATTTTTAGTTAAAGTCACATTAACACAAATTTGAAGTACATGTTGACCGATAAATTAGTGTTTCATTTTCCTGATCTAATAGTTAAGAAAATAATTAAAATTGACGTTTATTGCTTTTTCCTTTCCATGCAAACTTAATAGATCGTTCTTTTTTCAAAATCTAAAGTTGAATTTCAACAATAATTCGGCATTTTTGGCATGTGTATTTAGTTGTGTAGATTGTGAATCTCAAATAAAAGCACTTTCAAAAAACTGAGGGTTACGCCCTTTTACCTAAGCAGGGTCGATATATAGATTTTGGAAAAACTATTCCCGATTTCAAATAGCAGATATTTATCAATAATTTATATGGAACTACATTCCAAATTTATTGTAGAACGTTGAATGGTAAAAAAGTAATGATAAATAAAAAAAATAATAATAAACGAAGTTTTTTGTACATTATCAAGAATATAGCTTTTGAAAAATTTAAGACCGGCTTAGTTTGATACAACATTTTGACTAAAACATACGATATCGGTGGTATATTTTTAAATAAATTTTGAGGTAAAAAAAAAACGCTTTTCTTATTTCAAAATAATATCTTTCTACAAAAGTTTGACCCTCGATAAAATTGAAGTTCTTCGTCAAAATTATGTAAAAATCATTCCAATCGTACATTCATTTTTAAGGAAAAACTCTCTATGTAAAATATGTCAAG
>JAPMAG010000066.1:1026-17825 GCA_036584685.1 Rhyacophila sp. Rhy_31_5 | reverse complement strand
AAATTAGGATCAAAGAAAAAATAAAAAAAAAAACAAAGAAAGGCCATGCAAGTATTTAAATAAGATACACTCTTCTTTTTCATAAAAAATCTTAGACCGATAGAAAAAAACGAAGTATTTCGCGTAAGCACCATTACTGAGTTCAACAAACTATTCATTACAAAAAAATATTGTTTTAAGGGTAAGGAGTCTTAAGTTATCGTTATTAAGTTTGATGAAGTTATTGATCTGTAAAGTATATTCGAAGAAACTCAAACAAACGTATTCGGATCTTTTAAACTCATCCCAGAAAGACATGAGCTGATTATGTTACAAAATATACAGAAAATATAAAAATGCATGATAGTATGAAGAGAGCATAAAACAATGATACTTTAAAGACCGTTCTTCGGTTGGTTTTGGATCCGAATGCATCCTAACGCAATGCCATCATTTTCATCACTAAACGTTATAAATCCAAAATTCTAATATATCTACCATGCTTAGGTAAATAGGAATGACCCTCACAGATTTTTTTACAGGAGGCAAAAAACACGTGTTTTCATGATTTTTAGTCAGTTACATCAGCACAAACTTGAAGCGAATGATGACCAATAAATTGGTGTTGTATTTTTATGACCAGATAATTATAAAATTTATTAATGAAAATCATTAAAGATTAGTGTTTATCCTTTTTTTTCCATACAAACTTAGTAAGTCGTTCATTTTTCAAAATTAAAGCTTAATTTCAATAATAATTCGGCATTTTAGGCTTAGTTGCTTTTAACAGAACGTGCATTTAGTTGTGTACATCATGATTCTCAAATAAAAGCACTTTTCAAAAAACTGAGGGTGATGCCCTTTTTCCTAAACAGAGTCGATATATAAATATAATGTTAATTAATTCAAACATACATTTTAGTATTAATATTTTATTTCTTTTATTTATATTTATTACTCATTCTCCTTTCTAACTAATGAATGATTGCTAGAAAATTCAGCCCTTAAATTTTTCAATAATATCCACAAGGAACCACTTTCTACTCACAGATTATCATCATATTAGACTAGTGGTTAGAAAACCTTGGCTTACGAGCCATATGCGGCTCTTTCACGATTTTTTTTGTGTTAATTTAATAGTATTTTATTATAATTTCAGTCAGTGTGTTATTTTAAATCCAAACAAAGAGCAATTTCTCCTATCTTCCTCTATACTGAACGACTCCAATGGCATGCCATCTATTGATAGATTACCATAAAGTATGATATCTAGTTTTGATTGACTTCTAAACCCGGGGTTCTTGTAAACAAACTTGGCTCTCAAAAGAAACCTAAATCATTGTACCGTTGGTTGTTGGCTCTTTCAACTAACGAGTTTGCGACTACTGTCTTAGAGTAATAATATCTATTTCATTGAAAAATAATCTTCTACGCCAAAAATCTAAATAAATATATTAGCCGTAGCATGCAATATGCCACGGATAGTAGACAAATACATTCAAATACGAAAATTTCAGGTGTTATTTTTTGAATTCTCTTTAATATCGATCGTGTTTAGGTAAAAGGAAGTAACTCTCAAAGAACAAATTTTACAGGAGGCGCAAAAAACGTATTTTAATAATTTTTAGTCAGAGTCACATTAACACAAACTGAAAAGTGCATGATGACAAATAAATTAGAGTTTCATTTTTCTAAGAGATAATAAAATAAAAAATCATTAAATTGACGTTTAATGCTTTCTCCTTTCCATACAAACTTAGTAGGTCATTCTTTTTTTCAAAATCTAAAGCTGAATTTCGATAATAATTTGGCATTTTTGGCTCAATTCCTTTTGACAGGACATGTATTTAGTTGTCTACAAGGTGATTCTCAACTAAAATCACTTTTCAAAAAACTGAAGGTTATGCCCTTTTACCTAAACAGGGTCGATATGTAGTCATATTATAATCACTGTGGAGCCCAAACAGCAAATCTATGCTCGGGTCTCTTTCTTTTAAATGAATTATAGAAAAAAAATATTATTTAATGTTTTTTTGATAATCAAATAGGTTTTTCAAAGCTTTTTAACATACTCGCAGTAATTAACTAACGTCTCCTTAGTTTTCATTACTATGAGTTTGCCACTGGTACCCCAAATGTTATCTTAAGATCGACTGTTTCATAAAACCTTCAAGAACGTACGTAAGTATTCCGCCTCATCCAAAATACCGTGATTATCTACGTAGCCCGTAGTCTTGAGCTTTGTACAAAATAAACACTTGGTTTTGCCGCAGTGTGTTGGGCTTAGTTTTAAACATCTCGAATAGTTTCTGCAGGCGTATAATTAGGACCCTACTTAAGCCGTGAGATTACCCAAATTAAGCGGATAATACCACCTATCTCAATTAGGGTCTCGGACCATAAATGAAATTCATCACCATCGCGAAAGGTCAAACATTTTGACATAATGTAGTTGATCATCTTATGCGTGAATATTTTGGCACAATCGTTTTAGGCCGCTCGTTCGTGTGGTTTCGGCGTCAGTGTTTATGAGTACCCCGTTAATTTTGGCACCGCATGCAATATAATGTCTTGTTTCAGCCATATTTTTTATGTTTATGAATATTATAATAAACAATAATGAACTTCATACTCGTATATCCTGTTGTGTTTTGTGAGCAGCATATTTTATACATATCAACCCTGCTTAGACAAAAAGGCTTAACATTCAGTTTTTCGAAAAACGCTTTTATTTGAGAATCACAATGTTCACAACTAATATACGTTTTGTCAAAAAGAATTCTGACAAAAATGACGAATTATTATCAAAATTCAGCTTTACATTTTGAAAAAGAAACGATCTACTAAGTTTTTACGGAAACGAGCATTGATCCTCAATATTAATGATTTTATTTTAACAACTTTTTTAATTATCAGTTCAGGAAAATAAAACATAAGTAACTGAAAAATAAATTCAATAAAAAACGTCGTAGTACGCGTAACTGGTCTTGATTTTATAATTATTTTATTCCTAGATATATTAAATGCCTTATAATTTAGTAACAATAATTTTCTATCGAAAATTAAAGTAAATTATAATATTATTAATAAAGTGACAAAATTTCTATCAAGTACGTCAATATCGTAAAGTACTTCGTTCGAAGTGGAACAGTAGACAGCAAATTTGCTTTTCAATCTGTAAGTTGCAGATTCAATTATAATAGCTGGTAAAATGATAACTTATTTCTTTATTTGTGTTTGGGATGAAGGTGAAAACTCAATAAGTTGAGTTGATAATCAAATGTATAAACATGATTAGTAGATTTACGCCAAGGCTATATTCATATTGAGAAGATCCGTTTGCTCTTTTTTAGGAGTGTACAAATTGAAAAAGAAAAAAATATGAGTAAAAAACTGATTTATAAATAGGATTTTTTTAATGTTATAAGATTGTGCATAATTGTATTCTTACATAAAAAAAATGATTATTATTCTTTTTAGTAATAACGGAAATTAAACCCAGCGATCACTTTCTCTAAGTAGTATTATAGTAGATAAGTGTGTACTTAAATGTTTCTATTTTCTCACCAAATGTTGTCTTTTATAAAGCCAACTTCCTGAAACTTACATCTCAGGTGTGTAATTTTCTTTAGGCAGTTAGTTAAAAGTTGAAACAGCGCTCCACTTATGGTAGTCACTTGAACAGGGTATGTGAACTTCGATTTAATTTACTTTTTAAGAATAAAAATGTGAGCTTTCAAAATTGATAATGAGTTTGAGAAGGGACTTTGATATATGTATTTGGATCGTTATTTCTACCCCATATAATCTACAAAAAATGATTGATATTTTTGTATGGAAAACCAGCGTTCATTTATTTGTAATAAAATGAGGCTACATTCAATAAACATCCAACAATTGCCGTTGGGTATATAGATATATATGTATACTTATACACTCGCAGGTGAGTGGATATCGTATCCGACTCACGAGCTGAGTGTCTAGGGTTGGAATTCCGTGGTATCCCGTAGTTAGCAAAAATTGTACAAGCTTTTTCCATTTTCATTTGAAACTAGAACATAGACCAAATTAGTTGAGCTGATAGTTATGACTCGTAAAAAAATCTATCAAAAACAACTTTCACATCGTTACAATCTATAAGCTTTGTTTTGAAGTTTTGTTGTGGAAAATTTGGATTCAGTCAAAAGGTTGCACATGAGAATCTATAAGATTGTAGATTTATTATTCGTGGTTTAGATATTCTTGTATTAACTAAATTATACTTATTTTTGTACATCTTTTGTAGTATTTTCTGAATTTATTTCTCTTAAGCTTTTAGTTTTAGATTCACAACATTTAACCAGATTACCTACCCTTCTAAGAACCACCCTTACACGTAACTATTAGTACAAGAAAACCCACCGGGTAGGTGGTGGGCTCTTGTCCGTGGCTGACCCACCAATATACGCAACCACGATTATGCGCAGTCGTCTTCCTCACACTTTAACGAATGTAATGTTTTCTCTCTCACATATAATTTTAAACCTATCCAAAGCGGACCCGCATGGGACAATATCACCTTGCACCTAAGTGAGAATAATATGTAAAGAAAGGGCATAAATGAAGAGCAGTTGTATTTTTTATTAAATTATCTGTGACATGACATCTGTACCCTGTGCACCCAGTGTATTGACAACTCGATTGACTTGAAGATGATGAAACAGTTTGAGAGTCTGGGTAAAATTGATCCATATAAAATGACGTAAACTTTGAAAAAGCCTTAACTGGTTAAGTGGCATGTACGAATTAACTTGCTCAAATTTGAAGGCATTTCACTGTACATGAACTTATATTTTGGTTAATTCGAAATTTTCTTTAAAAACCAAATTATGACATATAAACTTTCGATGTGTTTTGAAAAGACATGAATAATTATATTTATTACTGAGATTTTGCTTAAAAAGTCACGGCATTTCAAAATTGGACAGTATATCTTCTAGCACGAAAAAGGTTAAAATTGGCCTAGAAAGACACCATGTCCGTATGCCCTATTGAACCCGTGTGAGGACAGATGATTGTGAACAGAAAGAAATTGGCTAGTATTTGTAGTGAGTAGTTAGTTAGTCGGTATATATTCGAGGGCTTAAAGTAAAATAACGCTATGTACCAAAGTGCAATCTTATAGGAGAGGCAAAAAGTGGTTTTTATTTTCTTGGAACTCTCAACAAAGGAGATGTTTATTTAAAACCTAATGTTCAAATGTTATAATTGGTTGTTTGATAATTTTATTTTTCCTGTGACAAGAAAGCAAACAGCTAATACAGTCTTTTGATATAAAACAACAGTAATTTTATGTAATTAACGTTAAACTTGACAGACGATTTAAGAAGAAACTAAAAAGTATTGCCATACCGTTGTTTGATAGTTATGTAGCCAAGAATGTAAAAAATATTATCAAAAATAATGAAAAAACCCGCATTTTTGTATATAACGTTGTTTGACTTTAAGCCCTCGTATAATTATGTACAAAAGATGATATTCAGATTGAACAGCGGATATTTTTTCGTATTGTCTGACATATGTAAGTCGTTATCATTTAGTTTGTGCTTGCCCTTACTTTTCAATATGCACATTTACATATTGTGTGTGTACATATTAAAAAACATACAGGGCTGCGAGCACAAATAAGTGAATAGTACTACAGTTGGCTATTAATTTGCATACTATAGTCTTAAGAACCTAGTGGTTTATTACTTACTAGTATAAGTACAAAAGATTCAACTTAAAGGATACCAATAGAGTTTTTTCAGTGAAATTAGCTCACACACAATTTAAAGTTAAATTTAGTTTAGTTAATAAGCTATTTATAAAGCCCTGAACAAGTAGCTAGTTAGGTACTTGGCCCAGAATGCACCGTCTGAATAACGCTTGGGGCCAGTTCACAATTAGCCACGCTAATGAGCTTCGCGTAAAAAGTTTGCGGGGACGTGCGTTTGGCTACGGATTGGCTTTTATACTCTTGTTTAATGCGAGTGGAAATGCACCTTTTCTATATGTTCAGAAACATAGACCATTCATTTACGAAAATGAAATAAAATATGAAAGCTTTTTCAGCAAATATAATTGGGAATGAAATGAGAGTGAACTTATTTAGAATCTAGAATATTCCATTAAAAGCTAGTGAAAATATTAGAGTGCTCGTAAATTCTACTAATTTTCTAGTAAAAAGCACTATTGCGTGAGAACTTTCTTATATGGGGGACTACTGAAGTATATAACTTTATTTTGGTACGGGGTCGTCCATATACCATCTAAAACTCTTGAGGGAGAAGGAGGGTGTCCACCAACGTCTATATGGCGTTACAAGGGAGAAGATGGGTGAAATTTTTTGTTATGTTACACTTTTCCCTCTCAAAAAGTGGATAAAAGGTTATTATAAATTGCATTCCTATCTAACTCTTTCTGTGCCAGACATAATGTCACAACCCGGTAGCCTGTGAAATTTTAAGCAATAACAGAACCTAAATATTCCCTTTGAAAGTATATTTGGTGTTTCTAATTGTGAGATTTGTTTTTAATGACCATATTATAATCATATATCTGCATTTTTATGTTTAAAATCATGTAAAATTTCCAAATTTGTCTACAAAATATGTTTGTTGTGCGAGCTTACTCGCTTCTGGCACTTAATTTGTTAATGAGGAACATTACGTAACCTTTGAGAGGAGGAAAGATGGGCTAAGCTGAATGTCTACATGGTGTTATATGGACGGAGGGAGGGTAAATAAAAATATGAAAAAAACGTTACGTGGTTAATGGACGACTCTATGCAGTATCAGATTTTAGAAATCAAAACAATTATCTTTCAATATATTAACACTTTTCGGTATTTTAAATTGGTTTCAAGATAACAATTTCAATAAAGCATTGTTCACGATATATCAAGAAAAGAAAAAACAAATTATCCTCCATACACTGCTAGAAACATAAAGCAAGTAATATACGAGTGTTATATTTTGATGTCAACTAAGAAACAATAAATATATATGTAAGTATTTGAAAATAAAAATACTATGAGTCCAATAAATGATATCAAATACTCAAGTATCTGTCGTTCAACACTTTCTACACGTTTTCTCGAAATTGATTGGCGTTGCTGCCATGACTGATATTGAATTGGAAATATAAAACATTGCTGATATATTTTAAAAAGTACACAATTTTTTAAAAGTTTTTAGCAAAATATATCTAAAAAATCAATAACGGTTTTGTTTATATTTAAAAAAAATTGTATTAATTTTCTTAATAATCATTTAGACTTATACGAAATGATTCTATCAATTCAAACGTTTTTCAGTAGTATTTGAATTAAAGATATATTTTAAATACAGTACTTTATTTCAAAACATTTCTTTTATAATGGTATTACTATTTCCATTTTATGATATCAGCATTATATATGAGTATTATTATTAATATACAGGATATAAGAAAATCTCTGATAGATAGTTTATGTTACATTACATTTTATAGGTTTATTTTGTCAAAAGAATAATGTAAAAATATTTCTAAGACTCAAAATCAAATAATATAATCAACAAAAATGTGTTTTTTATTTTATTTGTGAGAATGTTATTTTACGTTCTTGGCTACATAATTGTCAAACAATAGTATATCAATCTTTTATGGTTTCTCCTTAAATCATCTGTAGAGTTTAACTTTAATTACTAAGTTGCTTTTGTTTAATATAAAAAGACTGTATAAGCTGTTAACGTTCTTCTCAAGACAAATCAAATTATCAAACAACAACAAATTATAAAATTTGAACATTAGGTTTTAAATAAATATCTCCATTGTTGATTTCCAAGAAAAAAAACTCCTGTATTGTTGCATTTTTGTAGATAGCGTTGTTTGATTTTAAACTCACGATTTATGAGATGTAAATTCTTATTTTTTTATTTAACCATATATTCTACTAAACAATGCATATGGATATACATGACCTGAATATTGTTTTGGAATATTATTTATGAGTAATAACTGTCAGTTATTAGCTTAACCAATTTGGTCCATGTTTTAGTTTCAAATACACATGAAAAATTCCCTGTGTAATTTTTTCCACTATTCACTCATTAACGAGGGCAAAAAATGCTAAAAGCTTTTTTGGGCAAAAATTAGATTATAAAGTTTCAATATAATACAATGATACCAGGACATTTTAATCAGCAAAAATTAGAAAATAATGTCAGGTCAAAAGCTCGTTGTTCAAGCTCAGATGTCAATGAATGGTATATACTTAAAGCCCTAATAAGTGAAGAGCTAATACTTTATTCGAGGGTTTTTTATTTTGAATTTATTTGACAGCCCTTAGAACCCACTAAGAACATCTTTATTATTTAGGTGAATGGTGCTTTATTTTCCGGCACCAAAAATATGAAAGTAAAATGTCATATCTACGAGTATATGCCAAAAGGGCTGTTAATTTAATGAAATAGATATATTTTTTTAGTAAAAACACTGTTGATGTTAATTCAAAAAATATGTAGTCAAATTGCATCAAAGCTTTTATAAGTTTTATAGACGATATAAGATGAGGTTTTAAATTTATTGAGCAATATATGTGTTGAAAAAGTATGAAAGCTATGTTATTATTTAAATGAAAATTACTTAATAAAATTTATTATATTATGTTTCCTCCATAAACTTGCAATCAATAGAGTTTTTATGAGTTATTATTGATCATATAATCAAAGTAAGACAAATACGTGTATTTTCCATCTATAAAATCAGAATATTAAGATTGAAATTTAAAAGAGAGCACACTGTTAGTTGAGGCGTGTATTTCCAAGGTGAACTCCATTAACCTTGTGGAAAATGCCAAAAAACTGTTTAATGTGTCAATATTATATATATTTTTTGTTATGTCTATTTGTAGTGTAAAATACAATTTGCAATGGAGATAACAAAAAAATATGTAATATTGATACCGTAAATAGTTATTTGGCATTTGCCACAAATTTTTTGATATGAAATAAGTACACTTTGGAAATATACTCTTCAATTAATCCAACATATGCAAGTAAGTAAACGCTAAGGGCCAAATAAATCATATTCTGTTGTTTTCACGAGTATATAAATGAAAACCATACAATCTGTATTCTCAATTATATGTTATAAGTCAGATAAGTATTGATATTTTTGCACATTTTTTTACTTTATGTTATTTTAGCAAAAAGTGAATCAAAAAACGTTAATCAAACGCTGCAATCTTTTAGCATTGCATGCATTTGGTTTGAAAAAAAAATGTGCAGACGAAGCCATCCTTGGAGCACTCAGGAAAATTGGTAATATTCATCTCTATAATGCATCGATATATTATTATCTTTACGTAGAAACTGAAGAAGAGACCACTTTAATAGTCCGTTATATGTTCAATAATGATTATTTTTGAGCTTTGAATTTATGGTCATTGGAAACACACTTAAGTGAAGCTGAAAATGTAAGGGAAGAAACTGTGATGCACTCAACTATTTAAATACTTATATTAGTCAGAGGTTTAGTTTTCATACGTATGGTGCGCTATTAGAAATAATAACGGTCTTGTATTGAAATAATACTGTCGTTTTTTATACAAAATAATACATAAAATACATGCGTTTAAGAATTAACTACTATCGTAGAGAAAAAGTGCTGTTATTAAAAAAATATTATTTCACAACTGTTCTTAATGTTGATAAAATTTTGTTTATTTATTTAAATTTGAAAAGACCGAAAAGAAAGAGTTTGCTTTGGAGCTTGCAAACAAACATATCAAAGAGCGGGAGAATTGCGTTTTTTACATTAAGCCGTAGATTCAGGTCCAAAATTATATCGATGAAATCTAAATTAAGATACGACTGTAGTCGCTTTCGTAGTTGAGTGCACAGCGCATTTGACTCACGAGTGAGGGTCACGGGTTCAAATCCTGAAGCTGGCAAAAATGACATAGGTGTATTCTTATGTATTAGAAACCAGAACATGAACCGAATTGTTTGAGATAATATTTATTATCAATTATTACTCGTAGAAAAATCTGTTGAAACATTCTACATATTTTTTTCCATAACTTACTCATCAGTATTTGGAGCCGCGAGTCACGATTGTGCGCGGCCGTCTTCTTGACACCTCACGATAGAATTTTTAATTTTATTTGCCTGGTTTTATTTAACCACTCCCATATCAGAACTGTATGAGACGGTATCATCATGCACCGAAGAGTGAAGGAAATTTATATAAGTTATAGACTATCTAATTGTGTCATAGCTTCTCCTTAGTAGCATGAAGTGCCCCTATACCCAATGTACTGAATACTTCAGTTTATCCATCTAAGCCTGAATCCAATGGGTTTACTTGAGAATTACTTGTAGAGATCGATATAATTTGCTAAGGAGCGAATATGATAAAAAGAACAAAAAAATCTATAGTTTTAAATAGAAGTGAAATTTAAAAAATACACGATCAGAGTCAGGTAAGTGGTTTACGTTGTGAGGTTCAACGAATTTAGAACTCTCAAAAGAGTATTTAAAAGAGATTTTGATTTTTAAAAAAATAGTTGCCTGGAGAAAGATTATGAAATTAGGTATAATTCTGAATGGATCGCAGCCCCACTAAAGATTAAAATAAGCGAAATTTTAGGGGAATTACGGAATATACTTTAGTCATCTGAGCAAATAATATTTACTTTGAAATAATTTTATAATTCATTCATTTTTAATATTTATTTACCTATATTTATATATACTATTTAAATCATCGATGAGAAATCTTTTTTAAAGCGGGTTAAAACTAAAAGTTCAATACTTCACGATAACCACAAAATCCATCAAAATAAATAAAAATTTCTTTATATGCACCTAAGTTTACATTTAAAAAAATATAACATTAACTAAAATGATATAAATTTGCGATTATAAACATATTTTATTTAGATAAGCTAACGTGGATTGCAATCGAATCAAAAACGGTTGCATGCTGCTCACAGGTCGTGGGTTTTGCATTTATGATTGAAATTACGAAAATTTTCATTTCCTTTATATAGTAAGACTATTTCCATTCTCATATACTTACATGTATTTATTGTAATATATATATATACTCGTATATATAAATAATAATTTTGTTAATAGTTTAAGGTAAAATATATAGTTCTGATATATTTTTACGTATAATGTAGAGCTTTGGTTTAAAAAACCATTCATAAATAGTTGAAGTATAATGAATGAAGTTTTATTTTATTTTATAATAAGCTTCACTTAAAATACTCGTGTGTTCAAAAAATTTACTCGTTTGAACAGCTTTAAAAAAATGATACATTTTAAATGTCTCTAACTTGAAGCTTTGATATCACTATCCATGTCCAGTTAAGTTATGAGTTAACTATACACTCAGTTATTTTTTTGAAATAGGAAGGTAAATAAAAATCATATTAAAAAAGTATAACTAAGTCAGGAGCAGTCGTAACCAGAAGTGATTTTTTTTATTAGGTTTTAAGCTGAAATATAATGAAATCACTTAAGAAAACAGTATTCATAAATAAACAAAATTTATGTTGAATTATACAATTTCATGTGATAATAACTTAAACTTTGTTTTGCAATATAGAGTATACTAAAATTAACTATAAATACAGTTATACATAAAATATGCTATTCTGCTCTTATTCTTTAGTAAGAATTTAGTCAAACTATATATATATATTTAATAGAAAAGTAATGTTTATTAGTAATATAAAAAATTAGACAATCTAGATTTGAAGAAGATATAACATTATATATTTTTATTCATAAATATTTCATTTTTTCTCAAACCTGTTCTAATGCCTTTTGTTATAGCAAACATGTCAGGACATTATCATAACTATTGATGTTAAAATTTTCTTAAAAAGTAAATCCTAAACTGATAACAATAACAGCCATTATTTGTACTTACGAGTATCTAAAAGTCACTCGACTGATTTTTTTAAAATTCTGAATTAGATAAAATTATTTTTCTATTTCTCTTTCCGATACACCCCTTTTGCGCCATTTTTTCTATAGAAAATAAAGTTAAGCTACGCAAATAATACAAAACACATAATTTAAAAATACAGAAAGAACAGAAAATAAATTATAAAGGTAATATAAAGATTGCTGTAAAAATATTAAATAATTACTAAAATAGGATTAAAAATATTTACAACATTAAATAATGTTATTTAATATAGTAAATATACTCATATACAAATAAATGTTTTTATATGCCTTGAGTGTATCGTAACTTCGCACCTACAAGTTGATTCTGATTTGCTTGAGGTTTTTTTTTAAGTTTAAATTTACTTTTATCCAAAAATTGTCATATCAACGTATCTTCTGTACGTGAATTTAAAACAGCCTACATCAGTAAGTATTTGAAACATATTTGATAAAAAATAAACCTGATTTGGTGTCTTTTATATATCATAAAATATTCTGTATGATATTTGATTAAAAACCAACTCGACATACGAGTATAACGAAAGTTTAAGAACATAACTCTGTTGTCATCGAAACATGTTCGTCATTCAAAAGCGTTATCTTTGATGCAAAAAGTAAAATGACATTACGTCTATTTCAAATAATATTTGAAAACATCTCATTTGAATTAGTTTTATTTAAATTGAGCAATATTTTAAGTAAGAATTAATTCCACGTCTATTTTGAGTTCAGTTTCAGCGCTGTTAGGCTGATCGTAAATCCTGCTCGGGTCATTTTAACAATATCATATAATACTGTATACTTACCAACATTTTCATATTTTACCAGCAACTTTACGTTAAATTTCCATTGTTCAGAACAGCGGTATAAAACTTTTTTGTCGCAACCCATTTTCGAGGGGAAAAGTTCTCTCATAGTAACCGACGAACTCTGTTCGAGTGCCAATTATTTCGAGAAGAGTTATTTAGACATATACTTTAGTTGTTATATATGTACAAAGAAATGTAATTTTCATATGAATGAAATAATAATTTTGTATTTTTGTGTATATCAGTAAATTATCTACGCTGCTTGTTAAAAATACTTAAATAAGTGCTTTACAGCAATACATTTTGACAAATTAATATAAAAAAGTCAAGCAAAGAGATTCTAATCACTTATCTCTATGTTTTTACGTTTTAAGGCCACAATCAATATATATTCGTATATAATGTGCCATATAAGTTAAGAAACATACCGGCCCTGTTTAGGTTAACGGGGCTTAACCCTCAGTTTTTTAAAAAAGTGCTTTTATTTGAGAATCACAATGTACAAAACTAAGTACAGGTTCCGTCAAAAGGAATTAAACCAAAAATGCCAAATTAATATTGAAATTCAGCCTTAGATTTTGAAAAAAGAACAACGTACTAAACTTGTATGGAAAAGAAAAAGGCGTTAAACATCAATAATTATAATTTACTTTAATAATTTTTTTAATTATATAATTTAGAAAATAAAGCACCGGTTTATTTTACCATCATTCACTTCAAATTTGTGTTAAGGTGACTTTGACTAAAAATCATCAAAAAACATTTTTTGTGCCTCCCGTAAAGTTTGTTCTGTGCGGGTTAATTCATTTTACCTAAACACGGTCGATATAGTTTACCAAAAATGAATGAAAAGAAAACATTTTTTTGATAAGGTGTAAGAAAGAGGTAACAAAAATTTTCTTCAACAGATTTTTATTGTGGACTGTGATTTTCATAATAAATGTTTATATTATACTTGAAACTGTATAAGTAGATTTTCTTCGACGGTTCTTTCAGTATATCCTGAAAATATTTTTCTTTAGTGTCAATCCTTAATGTAAAACTATCTTTAAAAATATTAGACCGGATTAGTCTGTTATAACCTTTTTAAATAATGTTGTTGTTTTTTTAATAAACAACACGATTAAAAATGTTGCTACAGACAACACCAGGCTTAAATTTCTAAATATATTTAGGAAAATAAGTTTAAAGACTGTGTCATTAATTTAGTTTATCTAATCAAATATGAATCTTCAAAAAATAACGGATCAAAGCATTAATTTTTTTCTATATACTCGTATTAAGATAAACAATTTTTTTATGACTAATCGGAATACTTTTAAGTGAAGCAAGAATTATATGTTCAATGTGGTAGAAATGAAATATTAATTAAATTGTTTTATTATATATTGAATGTCACCTTTACCGGGTCAGTGCATAACGCACCCAACTAACAATCCAGGCGTTACAGATTTGAATTACGTGTTAGTTATAACACATTTTTTTCGAATAATTACTTATTTGTATTTGTATCCAGAACTTGGATGCAAAATACTTGCGCTAATAATTAACAAATATTAATAGTAAAGAACGATTTGTTTGCAAACAATTTAACTCTGTGAAGATCCTATAATATGCTACAATTTACTTTTGTATTACAAAAAAAAAAAAAAACATTTTTAATACAAAACAATTTCATTTACGACTAAGTTGAATATAGTAATATCATATCAACCGTGCTTAGGGAGAAAAAAATAGCCTTCATAGGCCAAATTTTATGGGAGGCACAAAAAACTTTTTTAATAATTTTTACATTAACATAAACTTGAAGTGTATAATGACCAATAAATTTTTATTTTATTTTCCTAATCTGATAGTTAAAAAAAGTTATCAACCTTTTCTGTGCTAGACATAATGTCACAACTTGGCAAGCTGCGAATTATTAACCAAAAAAAAGAACGTTAATATTTTCTTTAAAAGTATTTTGAATACTTTTTTGTAATGACTTTGTTTTTAATAGTAATATCTCTGCGTTTTCGAATTTAAAATCATTCAAAATATTCACATTTGTATAGGAAACTACGTTTAAAGTTGTGTGTGTTAACTTGCTTCTGGCACTAAACCAGTTTAAGGAAAATCATTAAAAATTTTGGTTTATATTTTTTCCTATTCACAAAAACTTAGTAGATAGTTTATAGTCTAAAGCTTAATTTTGATATTAATTTGGCATTATCGGTTATTTTTTTTTTGACAAAACGTGTAATTAATTGTACATATATATTGTGATTCTCAAATAAAAGCACTTTCAAAAAACTGAGAGTTAAACTTTTTTGCCTAAACAGGGTCAATTTAATTAAAGAGTATTTGCATTTTATGACTTCAGAGATTATTTTCTGTTTTTAATTAAAGTAAAGTATGACCAAGATGTTTGCATGACCTGAAATTAAAAAAAAGTAAATTAAATATTATAAAAAAATATGATTGTGTTTTAGTTTTGGCAAAAAAAAGTTAGTCAAGACATTGTTTATATAGAATATAACTGGTTTATTAGCGATATATTTTAGCTCGAAAAGTTGAATTTGTTCATAAAATTATTAGTCTTCGTGCTTCCTACCATCTCATCCATCTCGTAACCATCACCAAATACAAACTGAGTATGGTATTCAACAATTGCTTAACCCACCACGTTCTTACACCGTTTCGAGCATATATAATGGCATGGCGTAACGAGCGTGAAGCTCTCTGTAAGAAAGTGCCAAAAATATCCTAGGAAGAACTTCCCAAAATGTTCGTGTAAGCATACAAGAGTATAGTAATATAGATAGTATTCAGTGACCTCTCAAAATAACGGAACCTGATTGGGTTTAAAAAGAAGCATGCCTGGTTGAGGTGATTCAGACATTTTTAGCACATGTCCAAGCCAAATCCGACGTCTCAAATTTACGCTGGATATTATAGAAGGCTGCATGGTTCATTCCTTTATCGCCTCATTTCACGTATTGTCATACCACTGCACTCCCAGAACTTGTTAACAACCAAAAGGTCACAGGTTGAAAACCCGTCAATCATTTCATCTTTAATGTAGATGTAATGAGAGACTGCATGCTTTTTCTTTATCACCTTTATATTGTCTAAAGTCGTATTATATATATTTTTTATAATCTATACTCCGAGATAGAGCACATGTGATCTTCATGGCATGAAGATTTTCTTAAAATTTATGTTTTACAAGTAATAATTGTTAGTTATTAGTTCAACCGCTTCGATATCGTATCCTGCCTACAATACAAATAAATGAAAATTAAAAAAAAATGCAACCAGCGCGTGCCTTAAACCTGTGACCCTCGCTTGCTAAACGTATGTGCTATCTATGAGCCCAATGAGAGAATTTCATTGCATCTCCAAAATCTGTTTTCAATGCTCAGTTAACAATTATTTTGAGTTATCGTAAAGTGCCATGATTCACTACCATAAAGCAGCACCATCAGTATACAAGAGTTGAATATGTGAAACATTCAATAGTCTAAAATTTTACTCTGTGCTAAAACGCCCCAAATTTAAAGACACAAAAATAGAAAAGCGTGCGTCTAATAATCGTGTAAATAGGGTAAATGCAATAAAGCTTATTTTGAAAAAAAATGTTCCTCGTGAAAAAATATAATTATGGAATAAATGTCACAATCAATTGACACTCTATGCAATCTGCTTGAGTAAATCTATTTATATTGCATGAACATTTGGGCCCATTTGTATTTCCGCTTTCAAAAAGTTATTTGTACAATATTTGATGCTGAATGAAATACTTATAGCTCTGACGAGGTCATTTAATTTGAATGACAACTTTGTATTTAATTTAAATTAAATACATAAATTGAAAATATTCTGAAATGTTGGACAGTTATATTTTTTTTTTATATTTGTGTCTAAGAGAGTTGAAATAAAAAAACGTATTGTCTATATTTTAAATAGAATGATATTGAATAATAACATATTTTTATTTCTTACTGCAGAAAACGACGGCATAGAGAGAGAAGAGAATTTTGTATTCAAGTCAAGCGAGTGT
>JAPMAG010000063.1:0-14023 GCA_036584685.1 Rhyacophila sp. Rhy_31_5 | reverse complement strand
GATCTTAATTTTAAAGTAAACACACATTTAACTACTGTTCTATCATTGCTTAAGCCATTAAAGCTAATTTTGACTATCAATTAATTCTGTTTTTAACACAAACTGTCGCCTTTAAATGTCACTTACATCAATTAAAATGTTAATAAAATGAAATAATTACGTATTGTTCATAATTAATTAGATTATTCTTTTTGAATCATAGTTAGTAGTTTAAAATGTGTTATTGCGTTTCCCAGATCCTATCTGGTATTATTGTAGTCATTTTTATTATAAGGTCAGACAGTCGCGCAAAACCACCCTATGAATGCTCCCATACAGATAGGGTTGTTAATCATACGATGCGAAGATAAAAGGAGGTTGGTTCGATAAAGTATCTGTCTCAGGAAAATTATTTGTGGCCTAAGGGGGGTGGTATAAATATCAGGGTGTATCCTGCAGTTATAATATCAAAGAATATGAAGTCATAAATTACCGGAGAACACCGCCTATTGATTTTTCGTGTGGTTTTATTATTGATATGCCAGTATTTTATGCATTTTTTTTTTCAAATTAAATTACCGTTTTTTTGTTTGAATCTTAGAAGAAGATGTCCGAATACGCTTTATCAAGTTTTTCATTACTTACAAACCGTTTTTATGAATATTAATTGTTCATATATGTGTATCTACAAGTATTTTGAAGTTTGTTTTCTTAGCCTATCTTAGATGAGTTTACAGAAGGCTCTTTTGCTTTGTATTCAAATACTTATAATACAAATAATATACTAAAACATTAATTTTAAAATATTTCCAGTGCTATATACAGTACGTGTGTTTTTATATTTCTTGTCATAATCGACGGGTATCGCTCTTGTATGTGAGTGGATAGTAGCGTCCGACTCACGACTCGAGGGTCACGGCTTCGAGGCCCGTGCTAGTCGCAAATTTTACAACTGTTTATTCATTTGTATTGTAGCCAGGACACCAACTCAAAACGGTTCTGCTTAATAATTGACGATTATTACTCGTAAAAAACTGTCAAAACAATTTCCACACTGCGAAGATACATATGCTTCGTTTCGGAGCGGACAAGGTTTAAAGTAAAACGAGAAATCACACTCACTCGACTCCTGAAATACTGATGGAAAACTTAGAAATGAATTGTTAAAATTGTACTATATCTAGAAAGAAATAGTATTCTTGTTTTTACCTTTCCTGGCAGATAACTCCATGAAGAGCCTTTATTCGTTGTTCACGTTTGGTCATATAAATTTCTTCCCTTCCCTGAAAAAGTCCAACAAATAACGACCTCGCTAAAGTTCTTCTTTTTCCTGGCGTCCTGCCCAATAAAAGTAGAAAACACGTACGAGGCAGATAATCTACAGATTTCTTTTAATTTTCAACTGCTTTTGATATGGATTCTGGTTATTACTTTTGTTATCAAAAATATTTTGAGCATATGTTTATAAAGCGATGCCTCAATGAATTAAGCGTTTTCGTGCCTTTGATTTCGAGTAGTGACTAGCTTTAAGTTTAACATTACTAAGAATTGCAGGTCAAGCCCTTGCTTTTTCATAATTCGTATGTCTCTTACCAACTGCACTTTCCATTATAGCAAAGCACCCTTTAATAATTTATATGTCACCGTTTCTGTGATAAAATTTATTATATTATAATGCACATTTAATTTCAGTTGTAAAAACTAACTAAATAACAAATGAGAAATCAAGAATTATAAAAACCCATGATTTTTTGCTTCCACGTTTAGCTAGTTCTCATGGGTACTACTCGACGCTTCCATGCATATCTCTCATTGGTCGGCGTTCTTACAGAATGTTTCGCTATCCCTTAGCTCTATCGAACATACTAAATAGATTTTGATGGTTTGCAGGAGATCCATGCCTGTCTAAGATCATATGAACTATTCACCAGCATCCGTCCTCACACGGGTTCAATAAGGCATGCGGACATGGTTTCTACCAGGGCCAATTTTAAGGCATTTTCAAGGTTTGCGGCGTTTTATGGGGAGAAATTTTGCATAGAATTCCAAACTGATTCATCGTTCTCGAGTTTGGACGGCCGGGTCGATTGAGTCGTCAGCATACCTTATGCACAGGGCGCCTCGTGTTATAGAATATAAGATACTAAGACAATTGTTTTTCAACCATTTCTTATTTTAACTTAATTTATGCACTTAGGCACATAGTGATACCGTCCCATTGGCGACTCCGCTGTGGACATGTTTAAAATCATATCTGAGGGAATAAACATTTCATTTGTGAAACTGTCAGTAAGGCGATTGCGCATAATTGTAGATGCGTCTACTGGCGGGTCAGTGGTAGATCATAAAAATCGGTCTATAATCGTATTTCCAGAGTCATACATAGTGCACGACCAAATCCGGCCTTATTCTTACCTTAAATGTGACAAAGGAGATACTTGAGCATGATAGACTACATATAATTCAACGTGTTTATTGATACTATATATCGTCGTTATACTGACAAAAAGCGTTAAATCATGCAGTTTGGTAGATTTTCACACGCTCTATCATCTGGCAAAACAAGCTTAACCATATGTCTTGTACTTTTCTGTAATAATAAAATGTCACTACCTATTAAGTCGATATTGAATATTTTATGACTGGCAAAACACATTAAATCAACTAAGGATTATTTGGCTTATCAGGTCAAGTGTTTTTAGGAATATTGTAATTCTGGAAAAAACCTGACCAATACGTATAGTCTCAGTTGCCCTATCATATTCGTTAATGTATGTAAAGGACCTAAACTTTAAAAATCAATTTTCTAAAACCTCTTTTTTTTCTTTTTTTGACTTAACACCTTCTGCCAGTATAACGACGGTATGACATCAACCATGTTTAGTTAAAAGGGAGCACCCCTCATAGAACAAAATTTACACGAGGCACAAAAACGTGTTTTAATGATTTTTAGTCAACGTCACAACACCACAAACTTAAACTGCATGATGATCAATAAATTGGTGTTTCATTTTCTTGATGTGATAATTGAGAAAGTTATTAAATAAAAATATTTGAAATTGACGTTTAATGCTTCTTTCTTTTCTATACAAACTTACTAGATCGTTATTTTTTTAAATCTTAAGCTGAATTTTGATAATAATTCGGCATTTTTGGCTGAATTCATTTTGATAGAACGTGTATTTAGTTATGTATGTAGTTATGATTCTCAAAAAAGAACTTTTTAAAATATTGAGGGTTAGGCCCTTTTCCCTTTTACTTAAAAAGTGTCGATATTTTTGTGAAAACTCGGAATCTAAATAACAAATATAATGTACCTGAGGCTTAAAAAATCACAAGTATAATTTCTCTAATATTGCCTATATGTTTGGTATTTTGAACAACCCCACTTGATTTCAAAATAAAAAAGCACACAGTACAGTCGCACATTTAGACGTCATTATCACGTGATATATGTACTACAATATAAATTATTATCGATGGTTGCATCTGTACCGCAAGCGTGTTAACAAATAGCCACCCTATGCTGTACAAATAATGTGCTGTTATCTGATATGAGTGTAACGGAGTGGTTATACTTGGAAAGTTACTTGAGTGAAGTTACGTTAGAGCCCAGGTCAACTTCTACTCAATTTTCAATGATTTACTATATACATACATCAATCTACATACTCACAATTTTGTATTTTAAATTTGAATTAGTTATTATGTTAATACGTCACGATGTATCAAATAACTTTCATGTATCCTAATTCTTAATCAGTCTACTGAGCATACTTCAATTCTTAAGAAGAATAATTGAGGAGTTTTTTAGTATATATCGCTTTCGATAATGTTTTTATAGTTCTGTATACATTAAAAACCATTGACATTCGTGCGGTTCAAGGAATCATTCTGGCGTTTTCCTTTAAATATTTTGTCTTATCAGTAAAAGTTCCATAAGTAGTGTGCAAATAAAATAACATTTTTTTTAACATTTATGTTAACGCGAATTCGGACTCCAAAAATGGGAATACCCTACCTATTCTTAGTGATCGCTTTGCCAGTATAATGATGATTCAATGTTATTAACAAAATTAAGCTCTATGACGTCGATAGGTATTTCAAAAAATGGTCACTACCAGAATGTATATGGCGTTTACTCCGATAGTTTCCATTTCTATTCTGGGAGAAAGAAATGGAAAATACTGCTTTATTTTATTTGTGGATTAAATTTTGTATACCATTGCATACAGCAGTTGTTCTTAACCTTACACCCGCTGATAAAAAAACGAAAAATCCCCAAAATTAGTCATTACTATATTTATTGTATTTGTATTGTATTTATTTATTGTAATCCCAGTACTAATACCAACCTTGATGATATTTACTATTGGAATTATCAACTTACACTCCCAACTTTGAGAAGTTAGGATACGAAATCCAATGTCAAAGATCGCACTAATTATCCTTTCTTATATTGATTGTATATATATATGTGTGTGTGGGTGTGTACGAGTATAGTCATGTTTATGATTATATTTTTAATGTAAATAGATGCATAGTTTTCCGATTTACAATAATAAATAATTTTATACCACTTGAAACCCGGCGTGCGCTCGCCCACCTTCTCCTAAATCTCAAAATTGCCCGCAACCGCAATAACGTTACGAACCCCTGCTTTACAAGCTTTTATATATAGTAAAAATGTTTCAAATTTTATTTCGCCTAAACCGGTCAAAAGTTTATTAGACCTCCATTGAAACTTGTTGCTTTAAAACACTTTGCGTAGTATAGTATATTCAATTCTGACAAGGCTATAAATAAATCTGCACTTTCTTGAATTTATTGCTTGTAAAGACAAGTCTTTATATAAACGGCGGTTTATGACGCTCACTAAAAATGGCAAAATATTATCGAAGAAAACGGCCAGTATATTGTTGATTGGTTGTTGTTTTTTAAATAAATAAATTACATTTGAAAAATATAGAAAAAATAGAACTTTCTCGACAACCTAATAAATTGGCGTATTTTACAAAACATTATAACATTGCCTACATTTTACAAAACTTATCAAGTAAGCTTACACCATGTAAAAGCTACAATTTGTGTCACCCTATGTGGTACAAAGAGCTTGTTATCCGATATGAAAGTATGTAGGCTGATCGCTACAGTGATTCCCAACAATTAAAATTAAGTAGCATTGTAGCAAGGCTTTTTGTGTTTAAATTTCGGATGTTTTTTTTTATATTATATTTTTACAGATACCAGATAACAGATGTTTCAATCGTCTAGGGTTGATTAGTCTTCGTGTTGGGATTTTCGTATTGAATTTATTTGGAAGTGATTTATTTATCAGATCGACAATCATTTGTACTGTGTGATTTAAAATATCTATATACATATCTTCTCTGTTGTTTAGGTAAACGATCGTAACCCTCAGTTATTTGAAAACTGCTTTTATTTGAGAATCACAGTGTACACAACTAAATACACATTTTGTCTAGAGGAATTTAGCCAAAAAATGACGCATTATTATCGAAATTCAGCTTTAGATTTTGAAAAAATAACGATCTACTGAGTTTTTATGAAAAGGAAAAAACCATTAATCGTCAATTTTAATGACTTTTCGTTAATAACTTTCTTAATTATCACATCAGGAAAATTAAACACAAATTTATTGGTCATCGTGCACTTGTTAATGTGACTTAAACTAAAAATCATTAAAATACGTTTTTTGTGCCTCCTGTAAATAGTGTTCCGTGAGTGTTACTCCCTTTTACGTAAACACGTCGATATTATTATACTT
Source organism: Rhyacophila sp. Rhy_31_5 (assembly GCA_036584685.1). Classification (NCBI taxonomy): domain Eukaryota; kingdom Metazoa; phylum Arthropoda; class Insecta; order Trichoptera; family Rhyacophilidae; genus Rhyacophila; species Rhyacophila sp. Rhy_31_5. The sequence continues at coordinate 8,256 of JAPMAG010000063.1, read as the reverse complement.
TTGTTGTTGTGTTTTTTTGTGCTAAGCTACCTAGTACTTGAACTAATTATATATGCGAATAGTTAACTGCAATACTCGGTATTTCTGAATTAAATTTTTCGTTTTGGAGTATGTTGAAGAGATTAATCGATTGAACTAAAAGAAAATATGTCACCGGTATACAATACTATATACAATCTTGTGCCCGTTCTAGAGTTAGCAACATTAAAGTTGTTATCCATACCAACTTGTGTTTGTCAATGCTTATTTCGTCAGAGACATCTATTGATTGAAATATGAAACCCTGATACTACCTAAATAACCGTATCTTCTGCTTTGTAGGGGAATTAATAATAATTATAATCTAGTATTCGAAGTGTATTGTGTAAGGGCATATGCTCTTAATTTTTAATATCATGGAGAATACCCGTGCAAAATTGGTGGTATCAATGGAACGGTCGAGAATGAAACATTGTTTTTTATACAATATTTCATGTTCTTATGATCGGATGAGACTACTTGTAAGAATCAATAATTATCATATACAAAAATGTAGCAAAATAAATCACCAATGAAATTAAATATAAAAATCTCTTATATATACAAAGCATCGATTGAAATTTACTGTTTTTTTGAAGATAAAAGGCAGCGCGTATATCACCCTTGTATGCATGTAGTGATAAAATGCCCGTGTCTCATTACAAATGGCTAAGTTAATTTTCGAATTCATATACGAGTGCATGTGCATCCGACTTACGAGTTGGGATTCCCGTCGTTGAAGAAAATCGCACAAGTTTATTTCATATCGACCTTGCTTAGGCGAACGAGCTTAACCCTCGGTTTTTTGAAAAGTGCTTATATTTGAATATTACAATGTACAAAACCAATTTCACGTTCTATCAAAAGGGGTTAAGCCGAAAATGCCTAAAATGCCGAATTATTATCGATATTCAGCTTTATATATTAAAAAAAGAACGACCTACTAAGCTGTTCTTGAAAGTAAAATACCATTAACCTTCAATTGTAATGATTTTTTTTTATTAACCTTTTTTATATTCAGATTTACAAATTGGTCATCGTGCACTTCAAGTTTATGCCGATGTGACTTTTATTAAAAATCATTAAAAAACGTGTTTTGTGCCTCCTGTAAAATTAGTTCTGTGATCTTAATCCCTTTAGCACAGTCGATATACAAAGTATCAATTGAAGTTTTCTGATTTTTAAAATCAAAAAGGCAGCGCATACATCATCCTTGTATGCATGTAGCGATGAAATGCCCACTACGTATGTGTCTCGTTACAAATGGCTAAAAAATTATGTATCGCACTTATAGGCCAATGCATGGTGCATCCAACTCACGAATTGGGATTCGTGTCTTTGAAAAGTTTATTTTATATGCATTTAAAACCTAACATTGATCGAATTGGTTAAACTCATAATTGTCAATTTTTATTCACAATCTTCATATAAAACTTGTATGTATCCTATTAAAGTTTTCATACGTTTTTTCTATATATTTCAGTTTGATTTGACTAAAATTGGTTGTAACATTTGGAAGATATTTTAATAAATAATAAATTTGCGGCGTTTATTGAAAACTTTTTTTTTCGTTTGACCATCGTGTATTCGTCTCAAATATTGATTATCTGATAAGTCTCTTTAGCATCAAATATTTGTAAAAAAATATACATACTTAAACAATTTAATTTTGACTATTTTCATTTGATCAACATTAATCTATTGCTTTCTGAAACGCAGCTTTATCAGCCATATTGGTACGATTCCGTCTCTAAATTTTAATTATTAATCAAATCCAATGTCATTCGCCATGCACGTTTTACGCAATACTACTTAGCTTACATATTATACTCTAATTATTTAAGTATACATTTAATATTAATTAATACGTTACATATGGCAATCTAGAATTTAATTATTCAGGCATACAAATATTATTCAGTACAAAATGCCGATTGGCTGTCATTAATTAATATTAATCGTTTTGAGTTATATATTCCATTTTTATTACATCATTATAATGTTAATTATAATATTTATATCAAGCAATTAATCCTTCGTCGCCTTTGTAGGTAGATAGTGGATAGCGCAGAGTCGTAGCCGAGGGTCACGGGTTCGAGGCCCGTGCCGGCTGCAATTTTTTTCAAATGTTTATTCATTTGTATTCTAGACAGGACACGAAGCCGAAACGGTTGAGGTAATAATTGATAATTATTACTCGAATAAAAAACTGTCAAAACAATCTTCACAAATTGGAGATCCATATGCTACGTTTCGGAGCGGATATTGGTAAAAAAAGAATTAATCCTTTGTCGCAATACAAGGTGCGGCAGAACCGATGAAGTAGTTTTGAGGAGTTATAATATAGGAATGGGAGTATATAAAGAAGAAAAATGTATTTTATTTTCAAAACAGTGCAAACTATATATAATCATTAAATTTAACAAATAATGTCACCAATATGGTATCCGTTAGCAGCAGTGTGCTGTTGGATACGACTTCTGAAGTTTTTTACAGCTTGTTCACACACATCGCGGGGAAACTTCTTCAATAATCCGCTCCCTTAAATCTGGTAGAATGTGAGGACGATGTTTAAACACCTTGTATCTCTACTTAGTGTGCTATCAGTTTTCTCCAACTACCTAACCCAGGACTGAATTGTGCGCGCATTAAGAACGGCATTGTTTCGCCTCTATTTTCAAAATACACGCGCACGGTAAAGACACGATGTACTCTGGTCCAAACTATACGTTGACTACCGAAATTGTGTCACGGACAGAACAGAGAGACACCACGCACACCTGCCTTCTCCTCTACTATCGCCTGACCGCTGGCTTCTCGTAACCGCTTAAACGGCTCCGCTGCACCCCGTACTTAAGTTTTTTTTTTAATATATTGTTTTTTTTTTTTAAAACTCCCAATATAATACAACAAAAGAATTCCTGTTTAAGTTTTTTGAATAAATAATACACTTGTAAATATATGTTGTGGAAATAAAAATATAAAAATGTGTTAATAATTCAATATTATGGCTCACTAGCAAGGATTGATGTTAATTAAAAATAAATATCCTATTTTAATTTTCTCACTTCTTTCGTAGCCGTCTTTTTAAACTCTTTTTTTTTCAAGTAATCAGCCATCAAATTAGCCTTTTCTTTATTCAGGATTTTAAATTTAGTCAATAAAGAGTCAATTTTAAAACTTCATATGTATCTGACTGTTTTATAAAAAAATATGTTAATTGCGTACAATATATACTATAATAAGGTATTAATATTATAATCCAACTTTTGAAAAGTATTGGGCATGTTTTCAATTATAATTATCCAATGAATTGACCGCGACGTCCTTTAAATTAGTCCGGGGTTCTTTTTATTAAAATTTTTCGCCCGATTTCAATATTATAATTTGAAGGCCAACAAATACACCCTCTTTTAATTTTTTATCTCAGACGGGAAAATGTACTTCAAATGTTTTTGAAGCAGCTTTATTTAAAGCCTTTACGAGTTGCTTCATTAAACCTAAGTCGGTGTGGGGAGGGGGGAGTATCTTTTTCATGTCAAATAAAATACAGACTTTTTAATTTCTGATGAGATATTGTCGAATCCATACTTATATTTTCTTTTATAATGGATTTTACGCATTGTTCTGTTATATTTAAATAAATAAAATAAATATTTTAACCCATTGTCACTATTTATCAATAATTTTACTATCACGTTTCTTTGCTTCAACTCAGCGGACAATTACGTACGTATTATTAGTATGACATATTTGCTGATAAAACTTCATATTATTTGTATTTTTTTTTGTTGGATGACCGTAAGTAACTGCAGTGCTAGATTAACCCTTAGACAAAGTTAGCATGTGCTTTGGGCATCAAGCGAAAGGGGTACACCATAGAAATTTTTCACAGCCGAATTTATCATTTAAATTAATTACATTCATAGCTATTTTCAAAGTTTTATGAAAAATCAATATGTTCTGTTTTTAAAACGGTTTGTGTCATCATGCAAAATAACGCAGAATAAAAACTACACATTTTTAAATAAATCTAGATGCGTTTAAAACAGTCAATGCAAGTGACGGGTACTAACCTCATAAGAAGTTCTTAGTTTAGTTGCCAACTGCCACTGGTGTTACAATAATTACATGTGTATTCATAATCTAATTCTTTCTTTCAACGTCTCAACATCTTTGAATTACAAGTGTAAGGGAGCACCAACATCAATTTTTGTTTAAGGCATCTAAAGGTCTTAATCCGACCCTGCTTAAATGAATTGCGTATTTGCCTAATCAATCGAGCTTACTACCCACCCATATTCATGTTGTTGTATGATTTTCAAAGATGGATTCTTCAATGCATTTATTTTAACCGTTTACAGTTTCGCTTTGCTTTCTCCAATATTTTCATTATATTTCTATAATATATTCGTACCACACAACTTCCATGAGACTGTATAAGGTTTTCCTTTCTAAAGTAATACAGAAAAAAATATTCGTTTTTCTAAAAATGTGCTATTAAAATAGTTTTAAACGGTTGGCAATTTAATTACGTCTACGTTTTAAAATGAAGTTAGTAAACAGTTCAAGGCAGGATTTTGGACATGAATATACTCTTCAATGTTCTTTGCGTCTATTCAGGTCCAAAACCCTGTCGAAGAAAATCAAATTCCGGGTCTATAATCTGACCGTAATACCGATAGTTCTGTATGGATGTGACACTTGGAGCCTGACGGAGAAACAAGAAAAGGCAATGCAAGTACATATTTGAAAATAAAGTATTCCGAAGAAAACTTGAATTTTGAATTTCGCAACCGTACTCATGCTGAGTTCCGCGAACAATTTAGATCCAACATAGTCAATATCTTGAAGGCAAGGAGGGGTCATATTGTAAGATGCGATGAATCTAGAACTCTCAAGAAGGTGATTGAAGGAACTCCATTATGCACTCGACCCGTCGGCTGTCCCAGAATGAGATGGGCGGACAACGTAACTAGAGTCGCAAAAATGTTGTGTAGACTGGAGAGAGAAAGCTAGAGGCAGAGAGGTCTGGAGGAAAGTTGTGCAGTCGATCATAATAATAAAACCGTTCAAGACACCTATGTTTATATGTTAAATACTGCCACCATTTTTAATCGACTCAATAGATTATCAATATCGATTCCTATAATTGTTTAGTCTAAAAAGAATTAATCTCCTTTTTACAAAAATGTTCTAAACAACACTCCGTGGATGATAGAGAAGAGCTAACATTGTATTCATAACCAGGCAAACCGAGTACTCATAAAACGTTCGCTGTGTACGCGAGAGTTATACGCAAAAGAACTTGAAAGCTTTTGTGATATATATTAACTTCAATGTATTATAGCACGTTGCTTGGATTGGTAAACGAGAAGGGAGCCGAAAGCTTAATCAAAAGATGTGAATTTACATGGTGTTAAAATCCCACCGTGAATATTTACGTACACCGCTTTTTGGCCAGTATATAGGGGGATACTATAATTCGCTATTTCAAGCCATAAAAATAACCAAACACACAAAAGATGATGTCGCGTTGGATGTTTGCTTAGAAGTTATCGGATTACACTGGATACGCAGGGTGCTAAGATTATAATAAACAATATTAATCTAATTAACAACTTTATTACTAATATATCTGCAAGGTAAAATTTTCTCGGAACCATACAATCGTATTACTCAAGCTTTTTTGTTACAGTCAGTTATATTTTTAAAAACACTTTTATTTAATTATTCTTTACATATCAACAACTTAAAATTTTTAGTAAGCAATACGTAAATCACTTATTTATTTTATTTAGTCTTTTATTAACATTGGTGCGAACGAATTAACATACGAGTAAGTAATTCCCTGATAGAAGAAAGTTACTTCATGGCCCGTTTATTAAAAAGTATATTTATAGCAGTAAATGATGAGTGAAGCAAAATTAAAGTTTCTTTTATTTAATTTAAAATTAATTTCATTTAAAATAAGGTTATACCGTTCCGTGCGACTCCGCTACGGACAGGTTTCAAATCAAAATGTGGGAAATAAAACATTGCTTTCGTGAAGGGTCAGGCAGGTGACCGCGCATAATCGTTGCTGTGAGTACTAGCAAGTCAGTAGTGGGTCCTTCAAATCTGTACTATGAATATACGACCGTATGTCATACGTAGTTTTAACTACTGTTATACGTACATTTGGTCTATACTGGTCATGTTCTCAACTAGGATTATGTGGCGAAACGCAGGATGCTAATCACATCCTCTGGGAGTGTCGCGATATGTCGGTTGAAAGGGAAGAGCTACTCAAGTCGGTTTGACCCTCGGTTGGCCATAGCGACTCGGTAGAAATCTTCTGCACACTCTAGTGCACTCACACCAAAGTTTTGGGAAGTTATTCCTGGGACACTCGCGGCACTTTCTTACAGAGCGCTTCACGTTCGTTACGTCACGGTATACGCTCGAAAGGGTGGAAAGAGGGTGGTGGTAGGGTAATTTCTGTACTCAACTATGTTTAATAATGAATGTGGTCGATTTGTTGAAATTGAACACGCGTATTTCAACCGAATTCTATATACTAAACAGTTGGTATTCAACATTCGTTTTGGCACATATGTATATACTATATATAATATACTCGTAAATTATACATTCGTTTGATGAGCATATTTTCAATGTTAACTTCAGTATTTAAAAGATATATTTGATCCACGGTTGTCATGTAAAATAATTATTTTCTCATCTAGAGAAAGTAAACTATCAATCGCTCAAGCACCGCGTGGCCGGTAATAATTTATAGTGCGTAATTTGCGATCAAATGAACAGGCGTTGTAGGGATTAAAACTTGCAACCCTCACTTGAAATTATTCAAGCTTCCACCCTTCTGAAATTACGCATACTTCTAAGCCACAAAAGGATTAATAATATTATGCAAAAGAGATGCTTCAACCAAATCTTTCGTATTGATGTATTTTATTTAGTCACGCGTTCGTTTTTTGTTTTCGTCTATTATACAGAGTCTTCCAATAGGGACTTCCAAAAGGTGGCAGTTGATAGCGGCCATATTATTAAAGCAACATCTACTAAATTGGCTGTCATGTATTCAGTCTATTTTGCCAAATCACCATGGATGGATATAGCGTTCAACAACACTTGCAAATGATAAAATTGTATTATCAAAATGAGTGTTCTATTCGGGCAACGTTTCATTAGAATTTTTCCTGTGGGGTTTTCTTAAGTTGCAGGTTTATGCGAATACGCCACAAACCACAGCGCCCCTCAAAGTCAACATAACCCAAGCCATTGGTCAAATTCAGCATGATTTATGCGCCAGAGTCATGGAAAATTGGACATTTCCAATACACGTCACTCAGAAAAGCCGCGGCGGACATTTGAATAATGTTATTTTCCATACATGGCATCGATAGGCCTTTCAAACGAATACGGTCTCACACACACTTTGTTTTATTTAAATTTAAAAATTGGAAGTCCCTATTTGAAAACCCTATACAAAACAAAGCCAACGTACAATATATTTTTTTATCACGTACCATTGTTTGAACGCAGTAAGGCTGTCTAATTTTAAAACCTAGTAAGTGTTTCAACACAAAATATTCAGGACTACCAAATTGGTCGGGGAACTATCGACAAAAATATACACGAATAATTATTGCAGTAAACAAACAGAACCAATATCAAAACCAGTATGTACATTTATCAATTTCATTACCTACTAAGTGAGTGTTAGTTCTTTTAACCATATCCACTCTGAAACGAAGCATATGGATCTCCATCATGTGAAGATTGTTTCGATAGTTATTTTTACGAGTAATAATCGTCAATTATTAACTCAACCATTTCAGGTTCGTGTCGTGGCTACAATACAAATGAATAAACATTTGCAAACTTTGTGACCGGCACGGGCCTTGAACCCATGACCCTCAGCTCATGAGTCGGATCACTATCCACTCACCTACGAGGGTGACAAAATTAGTTACTCGTTGTAGTTTTAGTTACTAGGGTTAAATATTTTTTCTTAATTTACTAGATTTTGAAGCTATTTTCTGTGAAAGTATTCACTTGCTAGGTTTATAAAAAATTATTTCACCCATATAGACACTGATTTTATATATAATATAGAAAGAAAAATTTGCATTATATACTCGTATATCGACCGTGTTTAGATAAACGGGTTTTCGCGCTATTTAGTCAAAGTCACATTAACACAAACTTGAAGTGCATGGTGACCAATAAATT